>JASAND010006113.1:0-29619 GCA_030248195.1 Trissonchulus latispiculum | reverse complement strand
CCTATTCGTGGGCTTAAAGCTTTCAGTCATATTTTAGACGAATTTCCTAACTGAAACCTATTTTCATCTGAAATCCGTAATCGCTAAATTCCCATTTTTATTACAAATTATGGGGCGAAACGTCGCGACCCAAAATTTAACAGCTCCTGTGGCAAGAAAAGGCCAATCATCTAACTGTAGAAAGTTAGCACGCGTTGGGAAGTTAATATATTTATTTATATTGACATATCAGCATTGGTTATTGTCCACTTGCTGCCTGTGGGTGTGGAAACAAGGAAATAGAGATTAAAAAATTTTGAGTGAAAAAATTATAAATTAAAAATTAATTATTAAGAAAGACAGGTTTTCTTTACCAGGAGAAATGAAAAATGTTCTGGCCAGGGTTCGGTCGGCCTTCTCTTTGATCTCGTTCAAGTCCAACTCTCGACCCACTGTTGGGATTGCACGGCGAAATCCCAACAATCTAAAATAAAAACACTGCTGAAAAATCAAAAAACAGATAAATCAAGCAATTTAAACAAAGCTACAGTTGGATTACAGTTAGCTAAAAGTTCAGCCAATCAAACCGTGTCCTTGCAATTTCGATTGGCTAAAACTTTAGCCAATCAGAAAAAAGTTTGATATTTAACTGGCTAAAATTCCATCCAATCGGAAGCACTTGGATGACCTCAAACTTTACCCAATTAGAAAAGACGTCTAATATTTTTACTGGTTGAAGTTTAGCCAATCACAAATGTAGCCTATATAATTTAGATTGGCTGAGACTTTAGGCAATCAAATTGCCGATTGATTTTTAACGCATGAAGTTTTCTGACCAACCAAAATGGGCCATTTTCTAATCCCTTAAGATTTGAAAACATCAGACTTATCTAGAAAATGAGAAAAGAAGGCACGGAACTAGTGAACGGAACTCATTAATTAATTACCAATACATAGACATTAATTAGCATTAATTGAAATTTAATATATAAGAAAACCTGTCTAGGTGGAAGGCAGCAATTTCAGCATTAGCTCTTTCAAAGTCAGAGAAGTAAAAATGGTTTGGATTGGTTTCGTAGCCAAGACCATACCTGAAATTAAATATTCAAAAATTTAACCCTGAATAAACTTTAACTAAAACAGATTATTAATTTAAATTATATACGTAAAATCTCTTCAAGCGATTTCAGTCTCCGAACGAAACTTGCAAGTAAAATATTAATGTTGATATTAGTTTTCCCCGTTTTTTATAAAAGACAAATTGTTGAATAACATTCTTATAGATGTACACTTTGTATCCTGGCCGCTAGAACAACGGCACTTTCAAAGAGATTACCTCAGCGGTTTGAACATAGCTTTTCGATTGTTTTCAAACAATAGGATCAGCTTAACCTGTGTACCACCGGTGTGCAGTGCTGAAACAACATACGACATGCAGTATTGGCTAC
Source organism: Trissonchulus latispiculum (assembly GCA_030248195.1). Classification (NCBI taxonomy): domain Eukaryota; kingdom Metazoa; phylum Nematoda; class Enoplea; order Enoplida; family Ironidae; genus Trissonchulus; species Trissonchulus latispiculum. Next base: position 28,192 of record JASAND010006113.1, on the reverse strand, counting down.
ACTAAATCGAAGAGTGCAGAATTCGCAACACACAAGGTGTTGAACATAAATTCAGTCTGCTTGCATTCAATCGAAATATGCTTATGTGAAAGGTTGAAATCAGGATTGACAGATATGAAGAAAAGTGTAGAGGGCGGGCGAGTTTTAGGGCCTGAGCAGAACATCCTACCACTTACGCTAATCCCCGGAGAGGGATACCAAAGTCGGAGCAAAAAATCTTGGAGCCGAAATGTGAGCGGCTGTCCTGAGTTATCATTTGAAGGTAGCCTATATAATGTATATATGTTTAGAATCCTCAGGAACCCAAGCCTTAGAAAATCGGAAAAATCCGGAATTCCGGGTTTCATTCAAGGAAAATTTAAAATTTTTAGTTTTTCGCCCAATTTTTATCGCAATCAAAGATTTGTTTTTATAATCGAATAGAGCTGCTTGCTTCCGCTACAATTTTTTGCTCTTAGAAGATTTTCATGAAAATGTACCCAATTTTCGGCTTCCATGTGAAATCATGAAACTTCCGAATTTTAAAAATTTTCTCCAATACCCACAACATGGATATCACTCGAAAGCTCTCGTCGAGCTGAACAAGTTTTGTAATAAAACGAACTCTTGAAAGTGCACTCAATTCCCGGAATTTGCGAAAACCGGATTTTCCGGATTTTAGAAATTTTCTCTAATACCCCTCAAAATGGGTATTATCCGAAAGCTCTTGATGAGGCTGAGCAAAGTTTCTAATAGAGCCAACTCGCAGCAATGAACCCACTTCTCGGAATTCAAGAAAACTTGTGAATTTCGAGAATTTGGTGCATTTTTGGATATTGGTTCTATTCAGACATAGATTCATCACATCAACAGCTTTCGAGTGATACCCATATTGTGGGTATTGGAGAAAATTTTTTAAATCCTGAAAATCCGGTTTTCGCTAATTCCGGAAATTGAGTGCATTTTCACGAGTTCGTTCTACTACAAAAGTTGTTCAGCCCGATAAGAGCTTTCAAATGATACCCATCTTGTAGGTGAAGGAGAAAATTTTTAAAATCAAGTAATTTCGACAACCCGGAATTCCGGAAACTGGGGGCCTTTTCGTGAAAAGCTTCTGGGAGCAAAAATGTGTAGGGGCGTCGACTGTCAAAACAAGATTTTGATTGCGATAAAAATTGGGCGAAAAATCAAAACTTTTAAATTTCCCGTGAATGAAATCCGGAATTTCGGATTTTTTTCGGATTTTCGCAATCTCGGGTTCCTGAGGATTCTAAAAACATATACATTATATAGGCTGACTTCAAATGATAACTCAGGACAGCCGCTCACATTTCGGTTCCAAGACTTTTTGGTCAGACGCTAATTTATAACAGTTTATAATAATATTTATAGTAATCAGTTTATAACGCTAATTTCAACCTTTTCTGGGTTCACTTGAAACGCTGATATTTACCATTTAGATTAGCAGGAATCTTACTTGCAAGATGCCCGGCGCATTAAATTTTCGTTATGATCGCTACCTAACTAGTCCAATCAGAGATTAACAACACTCACAAAGATCAAGGGAGGGGCTAAACTGGCACACGTATATTGCTGCCACGTCAGCAACGAGCCAATCAGATGCATTTCAGTTCAAACTCATGTAAAATAATGAATTCATAGGGACTAAAATGTCTGGCCGATAGCTACTGCGCACTTGTCTATTAATAGGGGATTAGGGTAAAGTGATTAAACAGGTTAGGCTCCTTACTGACTGATTTAATCTTTTGGTTTTTGAGCTCATCCAGCAACTGGTCCACAGTTGGAGACTCTCTCCTGTAGAGATCGCAGGTCCCCAATTCCCAGTAGAATTGGTCCCACACATTGGAATGTGGAAATAGGTTGTGTCTAAAAGCATTCACAAAATCACAAACATCACGATCACACTGGTATCCTAGTCTGACCGAAAAATGTGTGCAGAAAACTGTGATCATTTCAACTTAAAGCTGATCAAAACGAATCCTAGTTGCCAGAAATTGTTTTTAAGGTGTTAAGGTTTAAGAAATTGTTTCAGGTGGATATCACGAACAATTAATGTCTCCTCCTTTTTAAGAATCATGAAGGAAATTAAATTGTCACTTCAGCACGTGAGACCCGAAAAGTTTGGGCCTCGGGTGAGACTCGAACCCACGACTTTCGGACAGGGTTTTTTTGGTTTTCGGATTTGCGTCAACCTTGCGTCCAGCTAATTTTAAGTTGCGTCCCGTTAAGAAATTTTGCGTCCAGGTAAAATTATAATTCTAGCGTGTTTTATATGCAAAAATTGTATTCTTTATAAAAATGTCGATTATTTCTTTAGTGAACCATAATGTAATCGTATGAAAAAGTACTTAGAATGGTGATGCTACTGAACAGTAATGTACGATCACAAAATATGTGAAATACGCCCCATATACACGACGGGGGGTCTGGAGGGCGGAGCTCCCCAGAAACTGAGAAAATTTTTTGCGATTACGGAAAAATCCGTAATGCAAATATTCAAAACGATTTAATTGGTATCTGTTGTATTTAACACATATCATGACCAATTTTCGATATTATTGACACACATTGTACAGATGTTTTGATGTTAAAGTTAAACTAATTAAGAATTAGTTAAATAGATATTAAATTAATATCATTCAGAACAAAGGCAGTAATCTTGTTTCGAAAACTCTGAGAACTAATGAATCCCGAAAACATTATGGCAAACAAGCAGCGGGGGGTCTGGGGGGCGGAGCCCTCCAGAAGTTAGAGAAATTTTTTGAAATTATGGATAAATCCGTAATGAAAATGATTAAAAAGAATTTGTCATCAGTTACATTTAACTAAAATACCTAATGCATTTTTTGTGTAAATTAGTAATAATAATAATAATAATAATAATAATAATAATAATAATAATTAATTTTAATAGAATTTTGAGTTGTTTTCATTTTGAGAAGTCAGTATCAATAAACAAAGAGCGTGTATGCGATGCGTAGTGCTGTATTAATCAAAGGCAAAAACAGTGAAATATTAACGTTGGTTACGAATACGATTGATTAACCCTTTTTATGTCTGAATTTCTTCAGGACAAACGTTTTTAAGGCTATTAAGGTATAATAGGCTATTATGTATCGATACAGGTTGATAACTCAACTAATAACTCCTACTGACACATTACAAAGCGTTGGCATTCGATGGCATAGTGTAAAACAGCAGGGGGTCTGGGGGGCGGAGCCCCCCAGAAACCGAGAAAATTTTTGGAAAATATGGAAAATTGGTACTGGAAACATTTAAAGTTTTCACTCTTACAAAAGTGAATTTTCTCCCGACATTATGTTGCGTCTAGCTTGCGTCCCGTTAAAATTTCGTTGCGTCAAGATAAGAAACTTTGCGTCCAGACGCACTTCTGGACTCAAAAAACCCTGCTTTCGGATGAACGCTCCGACGCTCTGCCAACTGAGCTAAAGAGGCTAGAGTCGCACCAAGCTAGAAGAGTTCGTATCCCAACTGAAGTGACAATGAATTAATAGTGCTTTTTACAACGCGGAAAAACTCATTTCAAGCCGGTTCCGCGCTATCTCACAGTACAAATCTCCTACACAAAATCAACAATTCTGCCAGTTCCGGAAGCAAGATAATTCTTGAGATAATGGCCTTGAGCAATCTCACTCTTCAGATGCCATTGTGCCAGTTACCCCACTTTTTAGTAAACAAACAGTACATTGCAGTGTGTTAACTTATTATTTATTAATAAATTATGCATTAACAGAAAATTACATACTTAACCCTTCCTTGAGCAACTAAATCTTCCAGGGTATAGGAGGGACTGCAGTCTGACTCATTGTGAGTTTGATTCAGAAAGTTTTCTAAGGCCAAAATGGTTGGGTCCAGCTCCGGCGAACCGGACTGTAAAATGTTTATTGCCTCCTCTCGGGGGGCAAAATTGCTCCCGTCCCAGGGCGGGGTATAGGGCTCATTTAGGGGGTCGCTCCCCGACTCCTTAAGGGCCAATTTTCGTCTCTGATTAATGGAGAGACGAGGGGGGCCTTTTCCTTCGACCACTTGATTTAAAGTCCATTCTTGGGCGGGTAAAATGTAGAAAATCAGGAGAAATGAGGCAGCAATTCCCACAGCAATTAGACATGTTCGGCGAGCTTTAGCTCTCATCTCATTATGCAATTTGTTGCAATAGTTTAGCAATTTAAGCAGGCAATAGGGTTCATATTAAGGGCATTAGCTGGTGACCATTAACATAATTATTAATTTGTAATTCTGCAACTGGAGCGAATTCTTTCAAACCTAAATATGAAATTGAAAATGGGTAAAAAATGTGGTCTTTGTGCGAGAATCCTATTACTATGTTATTTCCTGCCAGTAATTTTATTATTACCCTGGTCTTTCCGTCTAAAACAACGAATATCAATTCTTAGTTCACCTTATCTTAATGCAACTACTCATAATCCTATTCACAATTGGTTTTTACTTCAATCTAACTCTAAAATGTCAACGGCTTAAAGCGCTGGATGAATGAATGTTGGAATCAGCGAAGCCGAAGCGACAATTAATAAAGACTAGACCGTAGTAATTAATATAAAGCAGTTAATATACATGTATATACAGTGCATGTAGGGTGGCTTTAAAGAAGAGTTGGAATATGCTTTGTTGAATACACTAACGGAACCTTTAAACCTTCAGACCTTTTTCTTAAAACGACTAAGCTCGATAACTCACTCAACTTAGCGTGGCCACTTAGCCATTGAACCAAAGCTTTTCTGGTGTAGGTATTGCAAGCTGGACCTAACATCATTTGCGCAGCCACAAGATAGCGTAAATAAATTCTGCCCTTGAAAAGACGTGCATCCAACAGCTTTATCGACTCGACAGATGTCAAAACAGAACACGGAAAATGAAAAAAAAACTGCAAAAAACTATCCAGAAAGTTTCCTGCAAATAGCGCAAAAATTATCTGCGAGGTGCGACCTTTACATAATTTGCACGAAAATGCAGAGCTTTACTAGAGGAACAAGGCAGAAAAAAGCCCATCGTGTAAAATGGCACGAATTGATGTCAAGTTTAACGCACTGCGCGATTGTTGACGCATTGCTTAAAAAATTGTGCAAACATTGCAATTTTTGAACAAATTGGAGCTTAAATCCACATTACCTATTGCTTTTTTAGCCTTCCAAAAATCGTAAAAACTAAAATCCCAAGAAACAATAGTTCCTACTAGAGTTACGCAAACCGCGCTAAAAGTCTAAACATTTACACCACAGATTCTAGGACGTCACTAACCGCTGTAGTAGCAGTATAAAACTGGGGAATATTAAAATTTTACAGACACTTAAGTTTTAGAACGAACAACTTCTGATTACGTAGGAAAGCCGGAAAAAGCAGTGAAAGCAGAACCCCTTCTAATGCTGCCAAAACAGCAGTCCAGTAGGCTGCAATGTGCAAACTGCAATTGCAATACTGCACTGCGAAATTTCGCAAAACCAGTTCCAAGGAGCTGTGGTTTAAATTTTAAAGTTTGCACTTGACAGGGAAAAAACTTGCACACGACACTAACTGAAACACTGTTGCCTTTTTTCAGCATTTACTAAATTTGTTAATTTTTGAGCCATTCTTTCCAAAACAGGAACCTGTGTTGTAGTATATATAAGTTTGTACGGAAGTTTTATACGTAGATTTATGGTGTGTGGAATAATATTTTCATCCATAGGATGGAATACATTACTTATTAGGGAGACATTAATAAATTTTTGAACATTATAAATTATAACAGTGTCCAAAACCTAATGTCCAAAAACTTGTTAATTAAAAACATCTGCACATTTGCACAATTTATTTTTCTCAGCACTCAGACAATAGCAAACGATATTCTGTACGAATTAAGTTAATTTAGCACAAATCTCTTTCGAAAGAATTGCTAAATTATATGTGTCGTAGTAATTTTATTTACTGGCCGATTTCAGTAAATACGGTATTTACTAGTAAGAATGGTATTTTCTTTAAACTACCTATCTTTACACGTAAATACCATTTTTACTGAAACTCGTCCGGTAAATACTGTATTTTTCTAGTAAATTCTGTATTTTGTCCCAAACGTCTTTGTCTTTGTGTGTGGCTAGCGGTTCAAAGGGCATGCCGACGTCATATTTAAGGCCGAAGATAGGTCATACATTATAACAATCTGGGGGTGCATGAAGATAAACTCCAGACGTTAAAACTATTACTTTACAAAATTATGAAATTGTTTTAATTTAAACACAGTTTTTAAAATCAAAACAGATATGCACGTATTTAATCATAATGAATTACGATTAAATAAAAATATAAATAGGTTACTTAATGATTTTAATCCTACTCATTTTTCGTAATTTAAAAAATACACGAATAGCGGTTTAAAACTTTAAGTAAACTTATAATGTATCTCAAATTCTGTATAAAATACAAAATTTATTAGAAAATACTAATGTAATAATAGTAATAAATAATATAATAACATGTATCTACTTGGATTTTAAAAACTGAATTAAAATTAAAACAATTTCTTAATTTTGTAAACTAATATTTTTAGCGTCTGGAGTTTATCTTCATGCACCCCCTTTGCACATATTGTGATAATGTATGATATATCTTCTGCCTTAAATATGACGTCGGCATGCCCTTGGAACCCCTAGCCACACACAAAGACAAAGGCGTTTAAGACAAAATACAGAATTTACTTGAAAATACAGTATTTACTGGACGAGTTTCAGTAAAAATGGTATTTACGTGTAAAGATAGGAAGTTTAAAGAAAATACCATTCTTACTAGTAAATACCGTATTTGCTGAAATCGGCCAGTAAATACAGTATTTACTGAATTCATAAATTACTACGACATATGTATGGTGAATTGCAGATTCCGTTTAACTTAAGGTTTTGGAGCTGAAAGATCGCTAATTCTAATCTAATGAGTCTGCGGCGCAGCAGAAGAAACCTTCTTGCTTAGCCCCTCAAATTGGCGTCGTTAGACGTGTTGAATCTTAAAAATGTTAGCGGAAATGTTTTCGCGAAAACAAAATAAACATTAGAAAATTTTTTCAGTCCTAAGAAACTTAGTGATAACCTATGTAGGTCACGGTTGATGATAACACAGCAAGTCAACGCAGAAGTTGCTATCAGAAATACAACCTTTAGCTTTCCGTAAGTTGCACATCAGAATAATATGGTTGCAGGCATTAATTTGGTTTCAAATGGTTTTCTGGAACAAACTTCTTGATCCACCGGAAAATGGCAGGAAGAAATTTAATGGCTTTACTATGAGTTTACAATAGAAATCCCTAACTCGAAACATATAAAAACTAACTACCTAAATTTAAAATTGTATAGTCTTTGTGTAGTGCGGTGGGCTGAAATTAAAAGACGGAAGTTTGTCTAATTTTAGGCTCCGAAAGATCGCACTGGTAAGCACTGGTTTTAGAGTGAAAGTTGAATAGGCTGAGAGAGCACCGGGGTCGGTGGTACCCTAATCTCAGCAACACACACACACTAATTTAAAAGCACTAACAGCAGTAGCGAACAGACGAGACGACTCGGTCGACTCTTAGATCCTTCGGACCAAGTAGCCTGGTTTTGGTCTACCCAATCCGGGATTGGTCCGCGTTAGGTCGTGAGCTCGATTCCTCTGAGCTCCTTTTCCTTCTAAGGCCAATATACGTCTAGTGAACAACTGTCGTGTTCAACAGATGCCCACAGGTCAGTACCTTCGGGAATCAGGCAGAAGATCAACACCTCTTGCTCAGTACAACTGTCACACTTCCAGGGGAAATGTTTAGGCACAAAGTCCTCAGTGCCTGGAATTGCCTCGTAAGCTCCCTCAACTATCTGGTCTACGTTCCAGGGACGCAGACAACCGCAAACCACAATAGGATGAGTCAAACTAAGGGTCTCTTCGCTCAGATTATGGAATGCGTCTAGCTCAAAGCTAACAGTTAACTCTGTACCACAATGCTCACACTCTAATTCGCAATGAGATAATACAGGCACAAACTCTGCCAGCGTGATATCAGCCAAGTCCTAACTAACGTCCTAGGTAGGTCCGAACTGATCCCTAACTAAATCCTAAGATCCTAGCAGAATGGACCACAGAACCTATAAGTTTTAGGATTTAATTTACAACAATTACGTGCAGACGAGAAAAGGATAAGATGATACAGACTGTGGTTGATAAGATTAATTAGTTACAAATAATATTGGTCAGCTCTTTAGACAACACAAGTTAAGGCGATTACAAATATCAGAATACAATTAATATTAATACAATTAATTACAGACAAAGTACGGAACTCAACACACACACAGAGAGAACACAGCTGACCACTACAACAACCCTAAGGCTCGTACCTAATTAATGAACCTAATGATTTTGACTTAGACCTAGCAGAGGACCTAGACCTAGCCAGCAGTCTGATACACACAAATTATCCCAAGAACTTTGCTGAATAAGTTTATCCTACAAATTTTATATTAGAACCTGAAACCTATGAAAATTTCGAATGAATTAATTATATGTCGCGAGTCTGGTACAGTTTCCACAAGATCTGATCACTATATTCTATTTCCTAACTATACGGTATCGAGGGGGTCCGCCTATATGCTTGAAGTGTCCTATGTGCTTTTATTTTAGTGGAAACAATCAATATTGCGCGGATTTCCACCCTTTCCCGGGCACTAGATATTAGTCCTGACTACCCGCTCGGCAGATAACCAGAAGCTAATATCCTACTTCCTGCCTAAGGAAGCGGCCAATGGTCAACTCGCACGTTTTCAAGAAGTTTAGCAGGACTTTTAGATTTCCCCAAAAGTTTTAGATTAATCGAAACAGTATTTCAGGGAACACAGAAAACGTACAAAGGAGCACAAGAATTTACAAATTGCATTCTATTGAAAGTTCAGCTAAATTTAGATCAGTCTTCTTGAGATGAAGTTTGGGGTCCCCACTCCGTACCACAACCGAAACTTTGATAGCCTTGAAACCGGCTCTCAGGGCCGAGAAGCGGCAGAAGTTCGCTAAGGACAGCTGTAGCTCAAGATCAGGTCAAAGGAGCAAGCCTCAACCAGGGGGAGCAAGTGTGCACGGCAACGAAGATAGCTGGCAGTATGGGTGTCGGATAAATCACCCTGAAGTCAGTAGTCAAGCAGCCAAGGGTGTCGGACAAATCACCCTATATAAAGGTCCTGATGATCATACATTAACATAGGGTCGGGTCCTGGGGGGGGCTTGTCCCCAGAAAATTTTGAGGGGGCTTGTACCTTGAATAAAAATTTTCAGGGGGCTTGTACCTCAAGAAAAACTTTTAAAAATTTTTCGAAAAATTTACGCTAATATTATTAAAATTGGCAATTTTTTGTCAAAATTTGCAAAAATCTTCAATGTTTCCAAAAAATTTCAAAATTTTGCCCGATTTTCCTGAAAAAGTAAACATTTTAGCTAAAAAATTCCGGCAAAGCCGGAAATTTTTTGAAATTTTACTGTAAAAACTAATTTTTTCCGGCTGTTTTTCGTTACCCCTTGGCCGTTGTTTCGTTACCCCTTGTCCCCGACGGCGATAGGGCTTGTACCTTGTCCGGGTTGGGGGGGCTTGGACCCCCCCAGACCCCCCCCGCGTTAACCTATGCTGATGATACTATGTGCACCTTGCTCTGCCCTGGCAGACTGTTTATCCCGGCAGTTCAGTTCGAGTAGAGCGATCTACGAAAAGATACCGTCAAGCACCTTCTGACAAGTCCTCTGAGAGGCAAGGCTGGACAGGATCCAAGACTGAAGACCAGGGGATTGGCAGGCAATCTCACACTGGCGGTGACCAACTGAGCAGCGAAGGACCGGGAGGGATCCGTGAACAGCAGAGGGGACTGAGCAGCAGGAGATAGGATCGGCAACAGCAATCAGGCAGCAGATCCGGACAGGCAGCTGAAGGACTGATCCAGGCAGGCGTGACAAGGTCTGGACGCAACCTGAATCAAATGGGTTAAAACCGTTAGGATCTTTCAGAGAAAGATCCTAACACGATATTTCCTGGGTCCAGGACTAATCCCTAAGAAGCTGAGATGTGAAGTTTGAAGCGTGAGTAAAATTGTGTGAAAGTTTGAGAGTGCGTTCTGTGGTTTAGAATTGAGAAAATTTGAATTAAAGTTGAATTTTGGGGACTTTTGGGAGAGTTCCCAAAAGTCCAAGCTTCTTAGTGGATTTCCTTTCGGAAATCCACGCGACCCAGGTAATATCTAAGCATAGATATTACAATTTATCAGAATCATTTATAACAGTAGAATAAAATAGTTTAGTTTAAGGGGCAATCTCAGGGGTGTTTTTTGAAAAAGGACCTCTGGGTCCTGTAATAAGTCTCAGAGGCGATTCCCAGAAAAAGAGGGAATCGCCTTTAAAAAACTAGGGAAATTAAAAGAGAAAACAAGAAGGGGAGGAAGCCCTAAGGTGGGAAGTAAACCTAAACCCCCTCCTAATCTAACCCCAAGAAAAATTGACAAGGGGCTAGTGTTAATACACTAGCCCCGTTCCGGAGTGGGGGGAATTTTGGGCATAGTAACGCCCTATATTAAAGAAAACAGGGGGGAGTGTAGGGAGAGGCCAAAAGCGGCCGTACGGTTCGGAAGACGAGGTAAGACTGATGTTCAAAACAAGTCTACCTGTCAATCATGACAATTTCGGCAATCATTCGTCTGATTGGCCGAAATTGTCCTCCGCGCAAAAGGCGCGCTCTTAAATGATTCTGATTGGGTCAAATTAGTGTAATCATAAAATAACATTGCGCGGGCTCTCAAGTGTTTACGTGAAAGGGGAAAGGGCAATTAAACTAATCCCTTTCCCCTATTGTAAGAATTTAGGGAGAAATTAAGAAAGATAACTTCAAAGCAAGCGCACTCAGGCGAGAAATTGACACTACGTCAATTTCTCGCTAAAAGAGAAAAACAAGACGCAACACCCTTCTAAAACCTGGACCAGAGGGTCCCCTGAATTAAAACTTAGAGACTGCTGATTAGGTAGGTTAAAATAATTAACTAAAAACTAGTAGGTACGAGCCTTGTACAAAATACAAATACACAATACAAAATACAGACAACTAGCTAAGACATGAATTAAAATTAAACTTTTCTTTTTAGTTCCCCTCTTTTTCTTTTGCCTTTGAGTCTCAGCCGAGCTGGACTCAAAGAGCGGAAAGTTTGTACAGTTACAAAAGTAACGCATCTGTTACTCCAAATTGGCAATAAGGGAAGACATAAAAGTCTTCCCTTAAATTACAAAATCCAAAACTTACAAAAGAAAAGAAGAACTTTAAAAGAATTCCACACTAGCTAAGCAAAACTCAGTTAAGTTCAGTGAAAGGGCAAGCCGAGCTTCCCTTTTGCTTTAAAACCAATAAAAACCGGATTAATTAAACTTTAAACTTAATTAACTTAACTTTCATTAATTAATTAGCTAGAATATGGATTAACTTAATTAAACATAAACTTTAATTAAGCTTAAAATGAAGTTTAAACTATTAATAATCACAATACTTGAGGGACGAGCCGAGCTCTCCCAGTTAGGTCAGAAAATCAAGCATAACTCAAAATCGAACCACCGAAGCACCAATTATTTTGTGCTTATTTTAAAGAAGAAGACCTGCTAAGTTTGTTTATAAAAGTTTTGGCTTTATTATTGATGTTAATTAACATGTTACTTTAATTAGAAACACTGTGACCGACCAAATCTGAAGGCCAACTTAAACTCCATTATGTGGCTTGTAAATCAGCTTGTAAGATGAAAACGAACCACAGAAAGGGTAAATATTTTTAGATATTCTGAAAGAGCAAAGATTGCTGGTTTTAATGATATAAAAATTATACTAATTAATTATGTTAATTAACGAGTAATTAAGCAAAAGCCATTGACATGATTGAAACTTGAAAGTAACTTTGTAATCTCCATATGAAGTTTGAAAATGGCTTGTAAAATTAAAACGAACCACAGAATAGATTCTTTTTCTTTTATAAATCGCAAGAACAGGTCTTAATCTATTCGGATATAATAAACTTTGATTGAGTTTCGACGTACAGTGAGTGAACACTGGCCTTCTTTCTGACCATGTTGGGTTGTTTTGGCCATAATAGCAGAATCCCTTTAATTAACTTAAATTAATGAGTGGACCGTGCTCTGCACTAATCATTGACAGTCGTTCTACACCTGCCAATCCGCCTGGGGAGCGGCACCCAACGGGCCTCTACCTAGCTGTCCCGCAACAGCATAATTAGTAAAAGTTAACTGCCAGCTCGAAACAACCCAACTTAAGCTTGAAACTTCATTGTGGTTAATTTCCCCATTAATTCATGTCTTAACTATGGCAACAATCAAAGATACAAATACAATGGCAACCAGACACATTCATTCCATAGATTCCATTCCGTTTTCCAGCAGAATCCAAGATCGAAACTCCATAAGAAACCAAAACTATTCATCACATATTTAACCTTTTTTAAGTTATTTTGGAAGCCGCTTATTACTCGGATAGATTGTTCAAAGACGTCGCTTTTGGTCATGTCGTGTCCTAAATGCGTTCATTGGTTGGCACGCCGGCCGATTTGGATTGAAATACCAATATGATCTTTTATTGAACAAATCCACATGACAAAATATCCATTTTTATTACATTTGGAAGTTCAATTCCGCATAAAAAGCAAAGAATTTCAATAAAACACTTTCATTTGCTAAATTCTCGGTACTTAGAAACACAGTAAATGAAATTGAAACAATTAAGTCTTTCATCTAATTTAGCTTAAGCTTAGCGAAGGTGGTTGGACGTTCCACTAGTCCCCGGAAAAGTTAAGTTCGAATCCCAGTGGGCTTGAAAAATTTTGTCTAAAGCAAACGGGCAGCAGACTATAAACAAACACAAGCCTCCTATAAGTAGTCCTATTTTCGGAGTTTATGACTAATGGAACTTAGGGATTAAGTGAGTGCTCTAGATTTGATGAATGAGTGCTTAGTTTAGGACAGCTTTCTTTCTACATAGGCCTGGTTCCAGCTCAAATTGGCCCACACGTATCTCATTCTGTCGAAATCACACAATGTCGATTTCAATGTCTGGCAAATAATCCGAGGCGTTCTCCATTCTTTATCTTAGTAAAGTGTTAAATAACAGTGTTTCACAAAGACTCCAAAAGGTTGAAATTAAGTGTAACTCTCAGTTGTATGTGTTAGTTAACCTTTCGTAAACTGATTGCAATGAGTGTCTTTATGTAGTTTTATTATTAAATAAATAATTAAATAATTAATTTGCTGTTAATTATCAACTAATAACAGGTGGAATCGACTCATGTTAAATAAACTGTAACCCCGTTAACAGTTACAGTACCACTAATTGAGCCGGTTTTCCAGGATAGTTGCTAATTGTGAGAGGTCGTGTAGATAAAAGGAAAGTCTTAATTAACTTTTTGTGCACGTTCCCTACTTTGTGTTTCTATAATTGCATAATTAGAAATTACGAAATGCGTCAGCAGCTAGCCTCAAAACCCTCAAGAAAAGATCTACTAAAGATTCGCTCCAGATTAATGTAAAAATATGTTCTATACGAGAAATAACGATAAAGGTTATAGATGGTTCAAAAGTTTTCGCAGCAGAAATATCTCAGTAATAGCAGCCTTTGACTCTTTTGCTTGTCATACTCTTATGTATTATGTACTCTCTTGATGAAAACTAAAATGTAGGAACTTTGAAAGAAAGCATAAATTAAGCTGTCAATGTAAGGTGTTTCAGTCTTCAGCAGAAAAACCGTTCAAGACAGCATTGTTTTGACGGTACGATTACCATAGAAATGAATTTCAAATCAGCTCACTCTAGATTTCTATAAAGTATACAAAATTGGAAAAAAGGCGCTAAAAACGAACGGTTAAAGGAATTGATTTGAATTTCAAGTGCCTAATGTATTTAGCAAGATGTTAGGGAGCTTCTTTAAAAGCACAGTTTCCCTTTGTATGAGACAACGGACTTAATAAGCATTGCCTACGTAGGGCAACAAGCACTGCTATATAATTGTGGCATACGTTATACGACTATGTATGTCAGTCATTAAAAATATTAGCAAGAGTACATAATACATAAGAGTATGACAAACGCAAACCCTGAGATTCTGAAGTTAAGGTTTGCGCATTTTCTGACGCTGTTCTGTAACTACAACAGAAGATCGGTTGATTAAGTCTCAAAAAGGAGAATTACAAATTTTATCCCTTATGAAAGCAGTCAAACCTGAGAACACAAGTTTCAGTGTATTCCTAGATTCTCAGTTGTCAGGTCCCGCTAGCTAACCAACAGAAACTAGTCTCTTGGAGTGGGAGTAGTACGTGTTGCCGGATTTTTCTGGATTGCTCCAAGCCTGAGTAGTTATGGTTAAGTTAGGTTAATAGACATTACCTAACTGCCAGAACAACTTTGCATCAAACCTTCTGAGGTGAATGTCAATTTGTAAGCCAGAACATAAGTCTTTTGTCGATTAAAAAATCATGTTAATGTTAATACTGTTAATACTTTCCACGATTAAACAAACAATTTCTGATAAAGTTTCAGAGATTAACTCTCAAAGACAAGCTCGACTGTCAAAACAAGGCCGTTAAATTTAACTCGTTTAACTGCGCTAAACTCTTTCATGAAAAGGCCCCCAAAACAAAATATCAGCCAATTAAAAGCTTTTGCTTTTGAAGTCTAAACATGACGGGGTCTTAGTCAAACAGTCCTTGGAATAAGTGAGAGACATTGGGGGAGGGAAGATTTCTGGAAGACCTATTAAACAAGTAGAAAGCGTCTAGATTTCTCCGAGAAGCGACTTTATTTTGGAGCGAAGGCCATGAAAGGCCTCAAGTCTGCCTGGAATGTCAAATTGGGTCGTTAGTCACAAATACTGAAAGAAAAACTGGGACTCCCCCTTTCCTCCCGCTTTTTTGGTATTTGACAACAAAAACTGAGGAAAAAATGAAAATTGGAACGGTTTTCTAATTTTTCCTTTTCATGAGTTTTGACAATAAAAAGAAATTCAGCAGTATAATTTTTTACTTTACTGTTTTGACGACAATAAGAACAAAATGAAAATTGGCATAAGATTGAGGTTGCTTTTCGGCAACGACAATAAAGACAGGATAAATAATTTTAATTTTTACTTTTTAGGTACATGACTTTCTTCCTCTTTCTCATCTGACTTTTTTCCGACAATTGGTCTGAACAGATTTGCCACCTAAAATATCGGCTAGCCGAAATATTTTAACAATTATTTCTACTAAATGTGCTCGCATGTATGTATATTCCACAGAAGACATTAAGGAGCTTAGACATGAGTTTTTCAGCCCGGGGGAGGGGTCGGGTTCAAACTTGAATTCGGTCTGCCGGGCTTAAATTTCGCATCACTTTGGAGCAGATTTTCGAAAGTAGGGGTGACTTGCATCTGTATCTTGAAGAGCTACCTCGGTTGGGCCCGGGCTCAGCTTTTAGTAGCATTTCACTCTATTCACAGGCAAGGTTTTCTTGCAAACGCAGGGATAACAGCTAGTGCCGTTTACAAGTTTTGGGACCTCTGAACAGACACCCATTGATTTTGAACCAATAAATGTAGAAAGCGAAATTGTTTTCTTTTTAGAAAGAAGGACGTAATGTGCAGTGTATCTTCCAGGTGTATAGGGGAAGCAACGTGCGTAGACAACATTAATATATGATACTGGCAGAACTAATCCTTTCAAAAACTATGTATCAAAAAGTTTCAATGTTGAAATCAGTAAAACAAATTACACCATAATTTGCGTGATGAGAGAGCACGAAAATTGCTTCTCAGTGTCATGTCATCAAAGGTATACCTGTCATTGCTTTTGTCAAATTCGGCATTCATAAGCTGGAACTCCGGCTTGAGTTAGAGCTAATGGAACTTTAAACAGAACAGGTTGTGAAACAATTTGATGATGATGTAACTGAGACTTGTGAATGTGAATTCTTTAAAATTTAACACATAATTTTTTGGATTAAGCTTAAGATTCCTATAGGTTTGCTAAACGTTAACGGAGAACATAGTTAGCAGTCTTTGCTTGTGCCAACTCAACTCAGACAAAATTAGAAAATTTTACATTTCAGAAAACAGAAAACCCGATTGAAATATGAATTGGATAAAATTCCTGACTGTTGCTGCTCAGCGCCAGATTTTCAAATCGTATAAACACAGAGCGAAAAATAGGATCTCAAACGCAGTGGAAACCATTTTTATTATGCAAAGGTGATTAAATAGTGATAGACCTGAGGCTGGTTCTCTGCTTCTGGCTCTGATATTTGATCTCCTGGTGGAAGTAACCGGAACTCAGAAAACTCCAATTTACATTTATTTATTCTCATTGAACCTAAAACTGTGTTTGAATGTTCCCCCGTTCTACAATGTCACATGAAACCAGGAAAATCGGTCTACTCTAAAATGATTGAAGACAACGGAAAGGTTCTGTAACTCGAAGAAAGGTTGAAATCAGCGTAATAAACTAGTCAGGAAAGGGGCAAGGACGTAGCTGAGTGGTAGAATGGAAGACTGTCGATATGGTGTCCCATGGTTCGATCCCCCACCCAAACTTATTGCCGAATTTTTGAAAAAATTTCGAAAAAACAGTTCATAAAATTACCACAAAAACAGAGCCACTTCCACAAAGTCTAACGCTAAAAGATAGGACTTGACTTTAACTCCAGTGTCAGAAGGTTTTAAATTGAACCAGCCATTTCTGATTTCTCTAAGCTCAGAGCCTTTCGCCTTGATATGATCTTCTTATGGAGAGGTCTTTAACTCAATCACAGAATTATGGGCAATGCATTCATCAGCCAATGCCGGATTTCAATCTCTAAAAGCACCATTTAGACCCACTTGTTACCCAAAGACCTCCGGAGTAATTATCTCTCCATGTCAGACTTTTTCAGGTGTTCTCCATGAAAGGTTATGGTTAAAATCAAAAGACGTTGTTGAACAAGTGGTCAGCACAATATGTATTTTACTTCACCATTTATAAGACATTAATACAGATGATAATACAAATTAACTGCCAAAGGTTGTCCGAAAAGACGACCCTAAAATGTACCAAAATAGAATAGTAGGAATGTTACCTAAAAAATTGTAATGACTGAAAAATTTAGGACAGTATTTCTGTGATCTTATTTTATTTTTTTTAAAAATCTTTTAGATTCAAAATAAAAATCAAATCTAAAAATATCTTTTTTGAAAAATGTTTTAAAAATTTAATTATTTTTTTAATTTTAAAAAATCTACATGTTTCTCTGCAGAATTGCATTTTGGGCAAAGTTCAGACAAAAATGAAATTAGAATGTTCCTTCTTGAGAAGTAATTTAGTTTGATAAAGATGAAAATAAAAAGTAAGTTCAGTTTTTCAGAAGGCCTACGCAAAATTAATTTCTCATTTTAAACACAAAGTCACGTGAAATCTTATATACTTTAACATCTAAAGAACGACACAACTATTTCCACCATCGATAAAGATGAATTTGAGTTTGATGCGAACGTCGTGCGGTCACTTTTTCCACCAGAAACAGCACCCCTGCAGCACCCAAGCCAAGGGCCCAGACCGCAACCAGAGGGATATAACTCTTAAATCCAATCAGATCTGTTCGTCGTTTGTAGGTGTGGCGACACCGGGTTTCCGTCGAGATACGCGGCGCATATTTGTGTATCAGATATTCTAGGATTCCTATCTGTTTTAGGTGCTTGACGGCCCTGTTGATTTTATCTTGGTACCGGAAATTGTGCGGGAAACCGAAAGTGTAGATGTCTCGAACGGTGGGATCTTGAACGATCACCAGGTCACAGGATTTCTCTGAGCCAGTGCTGACCAGGTAGCGCCACTGGCGAGTCGTTCCCATGAAGGCCAGACTCTGCTGCTGGTGTACTATGTCTATCTGGTTCACTTTACCTAAAATTTGCAGTAAATTAATTAAAAATAAATTAAATTAAATAAATTATACGTTAAATGCTTGTCAAGGACCTTCATGCGATTGTGTCTGGGTTGTGTGGCTCAATTGGTAGAGCGCACAAATGGTGCAGGAAAGGTTGTGGATTCAAATCTGGTGGAAGGAAAAGTTTGCGGGATTTGGAATCCAATTTGTGGGCGGGAGAGGTCACTAGGATCTGATAAGCGTGCAAAGCATGGTTTTTGCTCTCATTACATAGAGTGTGTCAGCTGTCATATTCTTATCATTATATATCTACACGTGCTCTTAACATTGATAGTAACGGTGTCCCAATCCTAATCTTTTTGGTTAAAATTAAGGAAGAATTTGGCGAAGAAAGGGAACATAATAAATAATAGACAAAGAATTATTTCCTATTTCCAAAAATTCTGTTTAGTTCCAACAGGGATTACGATAGATTACGCTATCTTTAGGCAACCAAAAACTTTAGGAGATAATCTCTGGTGTAGCATTTGAGGAAGATGTACTGTCAGTTGGGTATAGAATCGAAGTGATAAAACAAAGATTTTGTATCTTACTCTTATTCTTATTGAAAAATACTCCTTAGAGTGCCTATACATCAAAAAAGAGGTAAACGTGGGCCAGCAGGCGGATCCACGAAGGATACAAGGCATTAATCATAGAGAAATAATTATTTCTCTATCCTTAGAGTAAGAACCTACATGCATACCAGTATATATTATGGGTGGAGTTTTTGCCAGAGCTTGAGCCATTTCGCGGCCGCCGAAATCTTGCCAGATTCCGCTGGCGCTCGGCATGATCAGATGAAGTCGACCCGATTCGATACTTCGAGCCAGTTGTGATAAAGTCCCGTCCACCGTTACAGGATAAGTCTTGAGACTATCACTGGTAATTCCGGCCTGATAGAAAACAATCATACTGAGGGCCAGTAGGCCAATTGACAGTTGGACCAGGCGAAATGAAAGTCGGTCAAGTGAAACTGGGAGCAACGGCCGGCCGATACTGGAAGATAGGGTGTGCACTAAGCACTGGATGGCGTGAAAGCGCTGTCGTGGGAGAAGTCCGTAAAGCACTGAAACAGTAAAGCTATTCCTAAGGTAGAATCTTGCTGAATAAGAATTTAGTAAATAAAATTTAAAGCTTTGAATTTTTATGCATTCTAGATTTATGAAAATTAGATTACATAATCTTACGCCAATTGAACGAAGCACAGTGCTTCCCGAACATGTTTATCTCATTTACTGATCAAAGAAATTAATATATACTTACAGGAAATAAACAAAAGATTACATTTTTATTGGTGACTTTTAAAATTTTTTCGTTTACATTGTGAAGTTCGAGTCTACGTCTGTTAGTAAACTGCACTGATTCTCAAATAAAACGAGTTGCCTATCTATAATTTAGGATAAGACTAGATCACTAGGTAACTGTGTGGTGTGTGATGCCGATAGAAAATGCCCTAAGTCTGCCTAAGAAAGAATATTTAACAACAAGTAATTTTACTGTCAACTTTCACAAATGAGCCAGCAAGACTCCAGAAACTATAAAATCAAACTAATAATGCAAATATTTCACATTCCTTGTCAAACATAAACTTGACTAAATTTATGGCGCCGAACGTCACAAAATAACCTAAACTTCGCAACTAGACGATAAATGCGCGAACCCCAAAATCGGATCGAACCCACTTGAATTCCCCGACCACTTCTCGACTCAACCCAAACTCAACTGAACTGATCAAGCGTGACCCATTTTAGAGATTAGCTAAAGTACCGACAGTTTCAGACAAGAGTCACAAAAACGCTGAGCGTTTGTCAAATTGAACATTTCTCAAATAATTCCATAATTTAGGAATGCGTGCTAACTTCACGAAATATCTATCTTTAATGCACGCTATCTTCACATAATACCCCCTCTTTTCCCCCGGGCGGCCTCGGGCGGGTGTTGACCGGTTAGAAAAAGATAAAAAAGAGTTATCACAGGTATTCTACGTACTAGTAAGGTAAAACGATTTTTAGAAATACTACGTAAAAATAAAATATTTTTGATGCACATGCATCGAACCTCGGTCGAGCAAACACATTCTCGACATGCTGACCGGACTACGGTAAAACTACTCAAACTTAATTGAGACTACTTTTCGACAACGACAACTTTTGACAACTACTTTTGACAACATC
This sequence comes from Trissonchulus latispiculum, assembly GCA_030248195.1. Taxonomy (NCBI): domain Eukaryota; kingdom Metazoa; phylum Nematoda; class Enoplea; order Enoplida; family Ironidae; genus Trissonchulus; species Trissonchulus latispiculum. The sequence continues at coordinate 8,042 of JASAND010006113.1, read as the reverse complement.
TATGACAATACAACACAACTACAAAACAACATCCTAAAGTAGAGAACCGTCCGAAGCCACATAGCATACGAAAAACACCCCAATTGAGGAAAACCACGAAAAGAGAAAATATATAAACCATATAATAATATATATATGCATGGAAAGAATGACAAAAGACGATATATATTGTGCAAAATTGCAGACAAGGTAATTATAGAGAGGTGGATTAGTACAAAACCGTAGTAGCAATGCCAAGATAAACAATATAGGGAAACTAGAGAGTACTTGCCTAGCTGCGTATTTAGAGATAGAAAAGAGAGAAAAAAATTTTAAGGAAAATAGGCGAAAGTGACAGTCAGTAAATCAAACATATGAGTAAAAACAGTTAAGAAAAAGAAAAGTGAAAAAATCTACTAGCCCGGCACCAAATTATGTACATTACAACGGCCAAGCCGAGGTAGCGGGCACCCATACGAAAAATCGGAAAACAATCAAACGACCCCAATTTAAGAAAAATTTTGTCCCGAGGCTCCCTCCCAAAAACTAATACAAATATCAGACAGGACAGAACCCGAAATATACCACAACCATTACAAAATACAAGGATGGGTGGACAGTGTCAACAGGTGTGCCGGGGAAAGGACGACGCGGTATTCACCCCAGCACCGCAGAACTATCCAGCACAACAGGAGCCAACAGCCGATACACGTCGGACCTAGCTGCCACGACAGGATGGAGAGGCCAAAAGTCAACGCTGAACCAAGCCGAAGCCGGACTGGTTACCAGCCAAGAAAAAAATCCAAGCCAGACCGGCCGGAACAACCCAAAGGACCCAGGCACCGAGCCACAGTAGGTCAGCGATGTAAAGCAGTTCAGACAGGAGTGCACGCATCATTGCAGGAGGACCTATGACCACAGAAGGGCCCCCTGCCAGCGTCAGGACCGGACAGTCAGAAAAACAGGAGGCCCTGCAACCCCTCCTGCACGGCCCCATCAAGGTTCCACAAGAGCCCTAAAGAGTCAAGGCCCACACTAGCCAAGGAAAGCGCGCAGGCAAGACGCGCGAACAATACCCGCATAGGAAACAAAAAGTCAATACAAATATACGAGTCAAGGCCACCAGAGATGGCAAATGGCAGTAAAAAAGTCACAAACCGGAAACCAAGCACCGGAGTAGCACCAAAAGGCCGACCAGCCTGCGTAGGCAGCTAGGTCCCCAACCAACACACCAGTCCAGTTCCAATCCAGGACCCGAACACAGAGATCAGATCCGCCAACAAGCCACGCCGCCACCCATTCATCATAGCCAACGAAGACACCAATCACCCTGGGGGGCACACCTGGGCACCAAGCGGGGGTGTGGCACCGGACAGTAGACATGATTAGACGAGCACAAAATCTAGAACAAAAACAAAAATTTAAGGCCAACAAATAAAGCACAAATGGAATCTGATTAATAAAATGGCAAAAGATTATGCAAGAAAAATAAGTACGACAAAATATAGACGACACAATTACAGCCCCACCTAATATTTGGAAAAAGCTCCAGACCAGAGTGTCGGTACGCCCCAGCATATGGAGGCACCGGCACCAAGGCCTGTGCAAATTCAAAGAAAAAACTCAAAAAGGCTACTCGAAACGGAATCTAAAAATAGAAAAGAATGGTACCGAGCGTGCGGCCCTCCCACCCGGCATACGGAGGTCGCGACGACCCGCGGAGTACCACTCCAAAAGAGAGTGGGAAAATGTAGGAGCCAAAAAAAAATTAGAAAAAGTCCAATAAAAAGTGTAAAAGTAAAAAGCAGACCACGACTTGCAAATTTAGAAATTTCAGAATCAAGAAAAATAGAAATCAATAAAAACTAAAGGGAACGGGAAGGAAAGAAGGAAAGAGAACAAGTTTATTCTGAAGAGATCAAAGAGTCAAAGTACATATATTCGTATCAAGAAGTCTAGTAAAATAATGATATCAAAAGACTTTGTTCTAATAAGCAACTGAAGAAAAGTTACACCAAAAATTCGACAAAAGACGGGAAAAATCTAGAACATCAAAAGAGTTCAAGAAAAACAAAATTTATCATTATAATTATTACAGGAGGCCAAGGAAGCCTAAGCAGAAATTACAAACTATGTTTTAGGAGTCTCGGAAAACACTGAAAAGATCAAGCAAGTCGTAGTAAAAATTAAAAGTTAAAAGATTAAAAGGAAGATGGGAACGTCCCCATTACCCCCCACCCAACTAAAACTTTAAAGACATGTTACGGCGAAGAGTGAACAATATTTATACAAATAAACGGGGCACAAAACAATAACACGCGACGAAACTATTGGAGAGCGCGTTGGACCGCCTCCCGTATGGCCCGCTGATGTTCGTCCCAAGCCTGCACTAATTGGCGAGGCAAACCTGGGAACAATTCCGCCCGAATTAACATTAACAAGCGACCTAACCAATTTTGTCCACGTGAAGTCACTGAGAAAACATGCTGTCGGAGTTGGGCATGTGGCATGCGCCGCAGGTCACGGCGCGTGGCCCCAACACCCCAATAGGTGTCCTGGGTAGCCTCAGCCAAGATGCGGGTGCCAGAGTCAAGTAAAAATTTACGAAACAATGGGCAAGCTTTAGCCTTCGCGCGCAGAACCTCAAGCATAACATAGGCTTTCACATGCATACCCTCACCTTGCCACAGACGGCGAAAAACAGAATTTGAAGGTAACCAATGCAAAATATGTTCTGCCTCATACTTACAGTAAAAAGGATTCAAAAGTTGCGCGCAGTATTCAGCCGGAGCATGGAGACATGCCCAATAAAAAAGTTTCCGAAATTGATACGCCTGCTCCGATGTACGAAAATAGTAACCCCAAAGCTGCACCCACCCGTCAGCGCCTGGCACATTCTCAGGCTCGACTCGGAACATGTTAGAAAGCGGGTCTTCTGCACCTTGAAAAAGCGTAACTGGCTCATAAAAATTCAAATTTTCAGAAAGCAACAAAACGTGCCCTTTGGCCTCTTCAACAATGCGATCAAACTCAGCGGCTAAATTTGCAGAACGATGTTGCCAAAGCGAAATTAACGCGGCCGCCGGCTGAAAGCGAAACATAGAGGGATAAATATTTATAAAAGGAAAAATCTTAGCAACCACATCGGCTAGCGCCGTGACCTTAAAAGGCCCAAATCCGACAAACATGCATGATTCAAAAACAATTTGCCCTTCATGACGAAATTCAGGAAAATGAACGCACAATTTCCAATAATCAAAAGTTTCTGTATGGACACGATGTCCAGGAGGCTCAATTTGCAAAACTTCTTCCCACCAAATTTTTGGCTGAACCGCTGGATATATCCCACGAATAAGATCAAACCACCGGTTCATGACCGATTCTGAGAGAGCAAAAGGTGGTTCAGGCAAAGTTCGAAAATGAGTTTCCCAAAATCTGTATGAACGCGTAAAAAATGGATTCAAAGCAAAAGGGCCAGTTTGGGCCGAAAAATCCGGTAAATAGGCCACCTGCCATTCAAATTCGGAATGAACTTTAAACGGAACTGCCCGTGGATTCGTCATAATAGACCGCCAGATAGCCTCATGAAAATTTGGATCAGTATCCTGAGGGCCTGTGAATGGCGGGGTAAGCATATGGTCATCCCCTTTGAGGTCAAGTCGTGTAGGCACTGGTTTCATGCACATAACATCAGAACCTAGACAAAAACCCCTACGACTTTTCTCATGCGGCGGAGGTGCCGCTTCGAAGCGAGGATTGGGCTTTTCAGTCAGGTATGCTGCCTTATAATTGTGAACCAGCAGACGATCTGTAGTGAACTGGTCCCAAGGGACAGGTTCACCCAGCGACTCTGCGACCAAACTACCAAAATTTAGAAAATGGCCCTCAGGATAAGAAATTTGAACATTGTTGGGCACAGGAGCAGGGTCATTCAAAGTCAACTGTTGCACCGGAATGTCCAAGTGCAAAGACGGCAACGGTGGGGGAGGATGTTCAGGAAAAGATCTATGAGGCCTAGTTTGTACTTCGGTAGAAACAAGTTCCGGAGGCTCCCGAGCCACCGCAGCAGCTGATGGCCCAGGCTGTCCAGATGTGGACGGCGCCTCGTCCGAGCTAACCCGCGCCGTAGCGCGAGAGGCCGGGACAGAAGAAGAGCGAGAAAGCCGTGAAAAGACCGGCGAAGTCGCAAACAAAGGGTCCGGAGACAGACCCAAACCCTTGGAGGGGGTAGCAGCCACCGGAGGCCGAAGTTCCCCCAACGGAAAATTTTCAGGAAAGAAAATCTGAAAAATTTGGTGAATGGACAAATCACCATTCGAGACCAAAGCATAAGCAACTTCGATAGCGTCCCAGGGTTTTGGGTGCCCAATCCAGCTAGCAATAGAATCTTCGTCAAAACCAAAATATGCGAGCACCGCAAGTTGCGAAATTTGAGAAACTGGTGGCATACGCTGCCAAAACGCATCAGAAAAACACGTGCGTGCCGCTACCGGAAGAGATCCCAACCCAGGCGTTCGAAAATTTAGAGCTGAATGCGAAAAAACTGGATCTCGTGCTTGCTCTGCTCGCCAAGTCGGTTGATTTTGAACAGACCATAGAGGCACCGGAGCTCGCGGTGGAGGCGACGACGGTGCCGACCTAGACGGACCCACAGGGGCCCGCATGCGAGGCGGTGCAGACATGCGAGGCTGAAAAGAAGGCTGTCTAGGCTGCTCACGTAAAAATTGAAATTCACCCCGAAAAGTAGGAGGCCTGGAACCCACCAAAACAGGAGGGGCTGCAACCTAGGGGAGGGGAGGAATTTGCAAAGAATCTAAAGTATCCTGAACAATTTTATTCAAAACCTCCGGAGCAGGGAACAATAAAGACGTCTGCACCACTGCTGATGCGTTTTGCTGTTGTCCCTGAGAATTTCGAAAAGAAAAAGTCATCTGCGACAATTCAGGTTGAGTAGTAGGCTGAATTTCAACATTCGAATACGTATTCGAATGAAAAACCGGAGGCAAATTGGCCCCAGTTTCAGAAGACGGCGCGTCCGGGAATAAAAAGACGGCCGCTTCATCAGCAGAAATGGTCGGTTGCACCGAATGAGAAGTCGAGGGGAGTTCTGAAGCAGCCCCTCCCTGAGGCTCCGCGGCCGAAGCCGGGGCCCCCGACACCGGAGATGGAGAAATTAGATTAATTTGCGGCAAAGATGGGATAGTAGGCGTATCATCCGGATTCAAACCGACAAACTCAGAGCCCAATGCCGGAGTCGAGGTCCTGCAAGCACCGCCCTCGACCGACGCCACCACAGCCGGTTCCACCGACGGCGAGGGTTGATCCCGTCCTATACGGGACTGGCCCCCACTATCGGGTTCGCCGCGCTGAGGGGAAGAAGCCAAAGTAGACTCGTCGGCCAAGGGGCCTACAAGGAGCCGAGACTCCGACAGAGTCTGCTGACCGGGTGGAATTTGAATAAGAAACGCTGCCTGAGGTACCTGTTCTTTCAAAGGGGACCTCTGCGGAGACCCTTGTGGCGTCGGAACTACCGACCCCGCGTGACTCACGGTCCGAGGAGGTGACCCCTCAGAAGGGAGAGACCGTTTCAGGCCAAGCTCCCCAGGGTCATTTTCATCAGCCGAAGTATTTGATGACAAATCCATATCTTGAGAAGGGAGCCCTTCCGGCACTTCATGTTGAGCGGCAGCGCGCTCATCCAACTTGCGTTGCTCGCGGTCTTTCTGCGCTTGTGACTTTTTCGGAGCTTTTTGGGAAGTTTCCTCAGCTAATCCCATTAAAAAGGCCCCCGCACGCTTAGGAGGATTTGGTCGCTGCGGAGCACCCACGAAAAGGTCATCTTTCAAAATATGTAGAGGAGGCAACAAATGCCGAGGCGGCTTTTTCGACAAAATTTTAATATCAACCACCTTTTGCTCTGCCCTCTTCTTCTTCTCTCCTGGAGCCAATTTCTTGAACGGCGAGCGTGGGATATGCGCAATTTTCAAAGCAGTTTGAGCCCGAAGTGGGCGATCTTCAACAACAACAGGCAAAACAGCGGTTTCGTATTTTCGAAAAGTAGGCGCTTGCCCGACTTGAGCGACAGTTTTGAACTGATTCAGCAATAAAAAATCATCTGACGAAAAAGTTGGACACAAATGTAAAAGTTGCTGAATCCCCAAAAGTAAATCCACAACGTCTCGAATTCCGTACAAAATTTCGTGTGGAGTCAAAAAAGACATAAGCCCATGAGTAGATTTTGATTTGCACTGCGACTCCGGATATTTCAAAATATTCCATTGGATCCACCCCAGGGAAATTTCGTCGCGTGCTTTATTTGGCGGCATGACCCGATTTCCCTGATCGTCAAACCACAAATGTGCAGACCGGCGTGGATGTTCAGGGTCGGGTTCCGGAAAGCCCACCTCCTTCACTCGATCCCACAAAAACCGGTAAAAATGATTAAAATCGACTAAAGAATTGCGTGCGTCTATACGCAAATTTCCCAAAATTCGGCGACAGTCACACAAGGCATTAATAGCCAAAACCGGAAAATCTGTATTGTAAAAAATAGGCTGCAAAGCGTATCTCAACAGACTCCAAGACGGGACTTGCAAATAAATCACGTGCAGCATGACCACTACAATTTTGATATTAGAATCGTCGACAGAATTTGTATTCATATTGAGAGGATCCAGTTCGTCACGAAACTTTTGAATATCCCGGGGGACTGCAAACTGCAACATAACAGCAGATTTTGACTGCTGTATCCCCAACCACTCTTTCAACTGGAGACCCTCAACATCCACTGCGAGGAAGCCGGCCTGCTTTGCCAGGTGGTAAAGGTCTTTAACCTCAGCAAAAAGCTGAGCAATCTCCGTCACAACCACAGTAGGCTGCCGCAGCTGTTCATCAGTCACAGTGAAATTAACAATAGAATTCAGATAATCTGCACGCCACCTCTGGTCAGCCACAGAAACAAAATCAATAGTAGGAGGGGGAAAATTCTGAAAATGTGAATCAAGCTGGTCATAAGTCAAGGGAGAAAGCGTAATAGTATTCCTTTCCGGATCAGATTTTGCCGAAGACTGAGACGAAGTCGACGGTTTAGGAGTCACAGGAGGTACTGCACTGTGCTCTGAAATTTCTGACGGCTGATATTCAGATTCCTGATCGCCTGACTCAGACGCTGAAGTTTCCAAATTTTGTGACCGCTGACGCTTCGAACGCCGAGGTCCAGTATCTGAACTAGTAGAAGGTTCTCGAGACGCTAAGGCTTTCCAATTAGTGGACGCCCCCTTTTCCTGAAGAATTTTGCTCAAAGAAGGAGCAGAAGATTCTGAGCCTGATTTAGAGCCTTTTTCTGGAGTTTTGCGTTTGCGAGGCATTTTCAAGGCAAAATTTACAAAATTCTGCTGACCAAAGGCGACTACAGGTTACCTACACAAAGCAAAATATACTAAAATACCAAAAGATTACCACCTGATTACCACCAGGAAAAGACCGGCGAGGCTACCCAAACTGAAGACAGAAGCAAAATCGGATAGAAAAACCAAGGATAGCCAACCCACAACGAGAATCCTAAACAAGAAAAGGAAATTAGTGCACACATGGAAAGTGAAAATTCATACGTACATAACATTTGTGTAAAAGTGAAAAGCAAGAGAAAACAAAGTTCCAAAATTTTTATGGACAAAAATTTATTCATAAAAAGAAAAACCCAGAAAGGCTGTGTACGTATATACGTACTTAAAAGTTAAAAGAAAAATTTAGTCTAAAATCAATGGTCATAAGAGATTCAAGGAAAAGAGCTAAAGATTTTCAATGCGAAAGGGATTTAAAACCAAATAAGGCAAATAATCAAAACAAGAATTTTAACTAATATCAAGGAAAGTAATTTCTAAAACTTTTTACCTAATAAATGAACCACAATATAAAGCAAAAAATCAGCTTGATAGATGCAGACAAACATAAAGTTCACAATTCGCCTAAAAACAGTAGAAATAAGACAAAAATTAGATGCTAAAACAAGAAAAATTAGAAAAGATCCAAACCTGAAACAATATACGTATACGCGAAAATTT
>JASAND010006112.1:0-12942 GCA_030248195.1 Trissonchulus latispiculum | reverse complement strand
CTATCTTCACACCGAGACCCTTTCTTAGTTGCCCCGATTGGTGCTTTCTAGCTCAAGTGGTCATTTCCCAAAGTTTGGAAAAGTAGGCAAAATCCAGGTTGCACATACAATTTTTAAATTTCTCCAGCACGAAGAGCGATTTCATATCAACTAGAAAACGGCCCCAGGTACTTGGTAGAGGTATCGAATGATGTTATTAATGATATTAATTGTTGCAGATTACATTCCTACGAATTTTTGTATTGTGCAACAATTTTTATATCATTAGAAAGAGGTATGCAGAAAAAAATGCTACAAAGTTGTCGAATTAGTTTTTAATTGTATTAACCTAATTAAAGTTATAACTAATCAATAAAAAGAACTAATAAATTACCTACAGTAAGCCTTAGGCTAATGGGTCAATCAGCAAGCAGACACTCGCTTATATGAAAGCGTGTATATAATTAGTGCTATGTGGAAACCTCTCCCCCCCCCCCCCCAGAAGTTACGAGGGGGTGGTCCCGAGTTAATGAACCAAGCATACCTACATAGCATAATTTGTACATGCTAGTGTAAGAGTTTCCTACTCTTACTATTATGTACTCATGGTTAATTTATGGTAATATACGTACGGTTTAAATATATTTTCACAAAATATATGTTTCGTTTTCAAGTATAGATTTCAGTTAGTTGAGTTGAAGTTTGATTGAGTTTAATTGAATATCGGTTAAAACTCATTTTATCTATTAATTTGTAGCCTATAGAAAAATTAAAAAGCAAATTACAAAGACCTTGTATTACAAAGATACTACCACCAAAGACGGTTAAAGGATATATCACGATACCTTCATCCGATACTTATTAAAGTTAAAGAATTTCTTATACCTATGTAAAATTCACCTACAAATCTAAGGCCTCAAGCCAAGACAATTGTGCTTTGTATATTATGTTTCGCATCCTTTTCGAAATATTTAAAAGCACAGAAGAAAATTGTAAAACTAAATTGAAATATATAATCCACTCAAAACTGTTAAAAACATTGTGTGAATGTTAAATGCCTAAGGGGGAAAGGATTACATGCTGACGTCATCATGCTAAAGTTTCCCCCTTACACCTACACGTAATAAATTCTAATACATATGCGTATTTTTTATCTTGGTGCCCAGCAATTAAGGTTCTCGTTCGAGACTTTTATTTTGCTGCCCTCCGCTGTCCAAAAGGTGCACAAGAGGCGGAGAGGCGAGGATCAAGGATAGAAAACATGATCCCAAGCAGTACTGACGTACGGTTATTTCAGTCACGCCCAGGGTAGCATTAGTCGTGCTGTTCGGCGACTACGGCTGCCCCCCGCAGATCAATGGTGACTAAGATGGTCTATAGAACCCACTCGGAAGGGTTAAAAACGGACAAAATAACGGCTGCAGAAAGGAGTCGGGAGGACGGCCGAGTACTTAGACGGGAAAGTTGAAAGGTCCACCAAAAATTTTTTTCCACATTGAATATTGCATAAATTTAAATTTTTGTCGCCTAGTTAATATATAATGTTTCATTTGATTGCGATACAGGCAGGAAACACAGAGGGACCTTTTTCACCCGCCATGTCCCAACCTGATCCCAATCAACTGCCCCATCATTTTACAATCTACAAAATCTAAGGAAGAGTCCACAAATCCTAGCCGCGACTTGGAGTTTCGATAGGTTTAAACTTCCTTTATTTAAACAGTAAAAGCCACGCGTATTTATATGCATTATTAGCTTGGGGGGAAATCTAGCATAGGGGAAAAAGTAGCATACGACATCGGGCCCGGGCCGGGCCCGGGACGGGCCAGCCTCGGCCCAGTGGTCCTCGTAGGCCCGGGCCCGACCCGGTGAATTTCTTATCTGATCAACTCTTACTGAATGCTGAGTTTGAGAGACTCAAAACCAAAAGCAAGTTTGGTTGGTAGAAGGAAAATATTGCACTAACAACGTACGCACCAAGTAGTGTAGTGATAGAAGTCAAGTTCAGTCACAAATATGCGTCGGGTACGGTTTAATTTAATGTGATGTTGGGTATCAAGTCGGATCGCCGATCCGACTGACTCAAGCGATCCGATCCAGACCGATCCAGCAGATCTATATAGATCCGATCCAATCCGATCCGGCCTCCGGATTGCGGATCGGATCGATTTTGCCGATCCGGTCTACATCATTACTTTCGAAACTTTATTTTTCTATTGCGTTTGGCCAGGGTCAGGGCCTCTACAGATCTACCAATAGGCATTCAACGTGACCCGTAAAGTCGTGCTCTCCGCAGACAAGAGGCGGAGATATGAAAATCCTGTACAGCAACATTATCCACAAGCAAAGCTATACCATACGGTTACTGTCACAGAGGCACACCAGTCACGCCCAAGCCACGCAACAGCAGTAATATAGGGCCTTATCGCGCAGCTAGTCAACGAGTTAAGAGTTAAAGTTAACGGAGTCCTTTTCGCGCACAGCGACAAGTTAAACAGCTCATTTTAACTCGCCTGCAGGGTTATTTTCTGTATTTGGCTCAGCATTGTTGGGTTCAACAGGAGACCCGATAGATGCTGCTCTCCACTGCGAAGAAGGCAGAAAAGGAGCGCGAAGAAGCGAAGGCCCAAGGCCCTTAGGCATGCGGAGATTGGTCAGTGTCAGCAAAGCGGAAACAACCTCAGTCACCCTCAAGACAGCAGCAGTCGTGCACCAGACTACTGCTGCCCCCACTTATCAACAGTGCCTAGCAGAGATGAAACCGGGTCACTATTTACTGACTCGGTCGACCCTGACCCGGTGACCCGGTATTTTTGAAAATTTAGGTTTAAGCTTGCAAAAAATTAAAAATACTTTATTCGGGTGCGGTGAGTGTTTTCTTATCATTTTGGACATTTTTGACGACTAAAATATCTAGTTTGGCAAAAGTTTTGCTTTCCTTAAGGTAGTAGCATTGGAATGTGAATATTGTAGGTAAGCCGGAACAAATCAAAACGGTTTGCACGATTTTGCACTCAATAATGTGAAGTAAACTACACAGCTTTTTGAATCAAACAAATTGGAACAAAATACTTTGCCAAAGTCATAGCATCATCTAATTCTAATCATAGGGTTTAACATTAGCACTTTTCTGTTTTATCATTATAGATATATTTTAGTAAAATATTTCATTTAGTTGTATAATTCAAGTTTCACTCAGCGGAATTTCTTTGGAAATATTTTTCGTATAGCTAGGATTCAAGGAATATGAAATAAAATCAATCACAAATGGTTCCTGAAGATATGTAGTAAGCCATAACAATTGCAAAAAATGCAAAGTAAAAATCAGAATCTGTAAGCCTTGTTTTGCTGAGATTTTCCTTCTTACCGAGATTTGAAACCCACAGTCTGACCCTCTCCCTCCAAAAATAATAGCAGCAGTGATAAATCACTTACAGTAGATGAAGCATGGAGAATTTTAAATTTTAAAATAAAGATTTCAGACTCTCAGGGCCCATGTAATAGTTTTCATTTTCTAGTTAAGATTCAACGCAATCATTGTAGTTTCAAACCAAGACTAAGCTTGACAGTACATTACAAATATTATGAGGACACTACTACAGCGACAAGCATTTAAAAAGCTACACGATTAAGTTAAGAATATTTCTAGTTCTAGTTTTTGAGTAATTGTTGAAGTTTTCAGTTGGCAAAAATTGGCAAAACTTTGAAAAATATCCTATAACAGCAAAAAAATTCCTCCAATCAAAAATACCGGGTCAAGACCGGGTCAGAGCTCCTGACCCGGTGATCCGGTCCATATGGTGACCCGAACTGACCCGGTGACCCGGTTTCATCTCTGGTGCCTAGGATGGCGGGAACCTTGGGCGGGCTCAAGCCTCTACAAAACCGGCTGCAGAAGTTAGGGACGAGCTCTCAGGCAGGAAAGAAACAATTACCTTGACTATCTTGTTGAGATTGCATGTTTCGCTTCAACAATGTCATTGAAAGTTTATGTAACTCTACTTTTAACTGGCGAGCGAAGAGGTCCTAAGACGGCGGGAAGCTAATAGCCTGCTCGAAAGGAAAAACGAGGCTGCAGAAGCGGAATCTTTAAGAGAGGCCGAGCTCTAAGTTGGGATCAGGGTGTTGAGAATCAACTAAATTAAAGTGTTGCAACTTACTTCAAAAACAAACACTAAAACCATTTTGTTACTGCTGTGTCCAGTCCTCCAGTTTTGTTAGCTACTTTGATCAGCCTAGATCTGATCCATTAGTTCAGTGTTGTTAATTGTCGTCTGGAAAGTGGTTGCCCTTTTTGTATTCCTTTATATCCCCATATGCCTTATTTTTATGCTGGTAAAGAATTGTAACCTGCTCCTCGCGATTGGTTTGGAATAGGAGTAAGTTTGGTAAGGAATTAGGGGTCTTATCTCGATTACCCCCCCACCACTCAAAATCCCTAAAACTTGACCAAATGAGCTACAAAATTTGGTGTGGGTATGTTTTCGACCACGCTGAGTTCAAATATCGCAAAATTTTTCGATTTCGCGGAATTCGATTTTTTCGATTTCTAAGGGGGGACCAAGGGAAACCGAAAAAATTTTTGTCTTCGATTTTGCTGAAAAGATGTTTATAGGGGTTTTCGGGGTCGTAGAACACGAATCTGAAGTCCGTTTTTCGATTCAGCTTTCCGTTCGCTCAGTAAAACTAAAGATTTAAGCTTAAGATGTAAACTTATACTAAGCTAACAAAAAGCTGAATCGAAAAACGGACTTCAGATTCGTGTTCTACGACCCCGAAAACCCCTATATACATCTTTTCAGCAAAATCTAAGACAAAACATTTTTCGGTTCCCCTTGGTCCCCCTTTGGAAATCGAAAAAATCGAATTTCGCGAAATCGAAAAATTTTGCGATATTTGAAATCAGCGTGGTCAAAAACATACCCACACCAAATTTTACTTCATTTGGTCAAGTTTTAAGGATTTTGAGTGGTGGGGGGGTAATCGAGATAAGACCCGAAATTAGTTGTTAGTTAGGTAGGTAGAATTTAAGTAAATTTACAGAGTAGGCCCGGTCTAGGAACCTGTAATCGCTCCGCCTCTAGATTTCTACCCAGGTCCAGGTAGCTGAGGTAGGAATTTCACAAGGGTTATTTGGTTATGGAGTTTTGGTTTTTTGGCGGGGGAGATTTTTTGAAATTACGGATTAAATCCGCTGTGGAAATGTTTAAAAAGGTTAATTTGGCATATGGATTCTAACAAAGCTCCTAACGATAATGCATTTTTAATGTTAATTGCATCTGTAAATTTTTGAATTTTGAATAAGTCAGTATCAAATAAACAAAGAAGCGTGTATGCTTCGTGCTGCATTATTCAACGCAGAGTTGGACGCGGTCGCGGGTACCCGACGGTAATTTGCTGTTTTTTGTTTTATTTTGGTAGAACATTTTGGGTGGTTGGACAGGCAGCATAAACTACGGATGGGCGCGGAAAAAAAGGACTAGAAAAAAGTTTTTTTCCGTTTTTTTTCCATTTTTTCCGATGGGGTGGAAAAAATGGAAAAATATTCCTAGATTCCTAGAAAAAATGGAAAAACTTAGATTTCAATTCCGCCAGTTTTAAGACGCTATTTCAGTTTTTAAACCAACGCATACCCGATTCGGAAGCCGACTCCCATATTATCCGTGTGCAAGTTTCAAGTTAAAAGTCCCTTAAAAGTTTTTTCCGTTTTTTTCCATTTTTTTCCGATGGGGTGGAAAAAATGGAAAAATATTCCTATTGTTTTAACTCTCTTTACAGCGGAATATAATGTTTTCTGCATTTTTCCTGCGATTTCGCACTATTTACAACTTTTCCGTGGGTCATAGTAGGTGGTGGTGGGGGTATGCTAAATCTGACCAAATTGTATTTGGATTTTTAGAAGCATCGAAAAAAAGGAAAAATATTCGAGAATGTTCTGAAAAGAGAAAATTTTAGAACGATAGGGCCTTTTAAAATGTCTGGTATTCTTTACTTTACGAGGTGTATTACCTACGAAAACCACAGATGAGGTCTAGCAGAACCGTCAAAGTATACAGAAGTCACCTGTAGCTTATTCTACAGCAGATATGAAACCGGGTCACCAGGTCACCGGGTCACCGGGTCAGTTCGGGTCACTATATGGACCGGGTCACCGGGTCAGGAGCTCTGACCCGGTCTTGACCTTGATTTTTAATTTGAGGAATTTTTTGCTGTTATGGTATATTTTTCAAAGTTTTACCAATTTTTGCCGACTGAAAGCTTCAACAATTACTCAAAAATTAGCAATAGAAATATTCTTAACTTAATCGTGTAGTTTTTTAAATGCTTGTCGCTGTAGTAGTGTCCTCATAATATATGCAATGTCCTGTCAAGCCTATATCTAGGTTTGAAACTACAATGATTGCGTTGAATCTTAACTAGAAAATGAAAACTATGGGCCCTGAGAGTCTGAAATCTTTATTTTAAAATCTAAAATTCTCCATGCTCCATCTACTGTAAGTGATTTATCACTGCTGCTATTATTTTTGGAGGGAGAGGGTCAGACTGTGGGTTTCAAATCTCGGTAAAAAGGAAAATCTCAGCAAAACAAGGTTTACAGATTCTTAGTTTTGCATTTTTTGCGATTGTTATGGCTTACTACATATCTTCAGGAACCAATTGTGATTGATTTTATTTCACATTCTCTGAATCCTAGCCATACGAAAAAATATTTCCAAAAAATTTCCGCTGAGTGAAACTTCAATCATACAACTAAATGAAATATTTTAATAAAATATATCTATAATGATAAAACAGAAAAGTGCTAATGTTAAACCCTATGATTAGAATTCGATGATGTTATGACTTTGGCAAAGTATTTTGTTCCAATTCGTTTGATTCAAAGAGCTATGTAGTTAGTTTACTTCACATTATGGAGTGCAAAATTGTGCAAATCGTTTTGGTCTTTTCCGGCTTACTTACAATATTCACTTTCCAATGCTACTACTTTAAGGAAAGCAAAACTTTTGCCCAACTTGATATTTTAGTCGTCAAAAATGTCCAAAATGGTAAAAAACGCTCACCGCACTCCAATAAAGTATTTTTAATTTTTTGCAAACTTAAACCGGAATTTTCGAAAATACCGGGCCACCGGGTCAGGGGTCGACCGGGTCACCGGGTCACCGGGTCAGTAAATAGTGACCCGGTTTTATCTCTGTTCTACAGTATTGTCTGCTGAAAAAAATTAATTCCTGTAATTAATACTGAAACCTTTGTAACCGCTTGTGTAAGAGCGCACACGGTGAGGCCATTAAATATGTTGAAAACGGCTTTTATGCATGTAGAAACATGAAATAACACAACTTTTAGCACATTGGGGAATTTTGGGGTGATCGGAAAACAGGAAAAAATGGAAAAAATGAAAACAAACCGAAAAAAAGGTTTTTTCCGGCAATTTTTTTCCGGAAAAAACCAACCGAACATAAACTATCAGTCCTTACTGTAGTTTCGGGATTTAAATTTGTTAATCACCTTTTTGTCTAATTTCAGTTTTGTAAATTTCTTGCTTTAGCTTTATGCCAGTTCCTGTTCGTTTCCATGTGCTACCAGCAAAATACAAAAGATTTTAAATTTCAAGTTTATGCACTCCGCGACCACTATCGAATTTTTTTCTGAAATTTGTACACTTTCTTCAAGTGACAGTTGACAGTGTGAATTATTTCGGTCAGTTCAAGAGTTATTTTCATCTGAAATTATAAAGTGTACTTCTATCTTCACGATAAATTCATATTTTCGATATTTTCATTAAATTTTAAAGATGTAATGCTAAATTCATGAACGGTCAAACTAAAATTGTTACTTCTGTGTATAGGTCCAAGGTCGGACTAGCTAATTCTCATTTTTGATTCAAATTTGAGCGCACACGTCAGTTGGGGTTGAGCTCTTGTCAAAGATAGGCGGGTCTTTTATCACCTTTTCATGCCTCATTAATTCCATCAGTCTTGAGGCGCCTTTCTTGCGTTTTGTCTGTTTTGTCATTGTTGGAATTTTCCTGTCGGGTTTGTTATCTTTTGTTTGATTGAATTTTGTTCTGGTTGAATTTTGTTCTGGTGCCTTGCATAGTCGTGCAATTTAGAAATTTATTATAGTTTGTTTTGCCTTTCCTTTGTAAATCTAACCAGTAAACTTGCGTCACTTTTTAGTTTTCGCTTGCTTAGTTTGGTAGTTGGTCGAGCGGAATCTGACTTGCGCACGCTCTGTCGAACTCTTGCGATCTTCGAAATTTCCAGAAATCCGCTTGTCGGGAGTCACGCTCTAAGAGCGTACTTTCTTTCTACAGGTTTATTTCTGTGATTAAAATTGTTTGTCCTGAGATTTATTCAGTCTAATCTCTACAACATGAACGTTAACTATGTATCTCTTCGTAATAATCAAAAAGCAGGAATTTCAATACTCGTACACTAATGTAGATGCCAAAATGGAAGGTTTTTGGCAACTAGGTTCCAATCAATTCAGTTCAATTCCGTTCAATCAATATGTTCCAGAGTTGTATGCGGGCCGCGGGTACCCGCGGGGCGGGGCGGGGCGGGCCGAATGTTACTACCCGCGCGGGCCGATGCGGGCCGATTTTGGCTACTTTCCTGGGCTAATTTTGCTTTCTAGAAATTTCATACATACCAAATCATATACAAAAGGAGGCAAGATTTCAGAATTTTAAACATTACTTGACTTCGTTATGCCATTCGATACCTTCAGCATGCGCTACATACTCAGTTAGCATTATCAGCGAATCGAGTATAATAACCTGTAGCTGTTGAGTATATAAAACATATGAACCCATGAAAACTACAGGTTTTATTTGTATTGAAAATGTACAAGTCTAACTTGTAATCTATTATACCAAAGTATCTCTTGACAAAAATATCAACGATGTCCTGTAGAAATTATATATAAGCCGAAACTTATTTATCATCTACAAACTTGAATCCTGGTTTCTACATGAACTTTTTTTAAGTGTTTAGCACTGAAAGTGGGGGTCAGCAATTAGCGCTGAAACTGAATTTTTAGTTTAATTTCTGAACTTCGTGTTGGAAACTTAAGCACCTACATATAAATCCATGATAACTTCTCACTGAAGACTTGAATTCATTTAAGGTGTTGGTAACCTTTAGTGCAGTGCATTTGTGGTGATTTTTTAAAACGCTATAACTTTCACAATTTTGGGAGTTGGAAAGAGTTCTATACATCGTTTTAAAGCTTGGAATCTGTACATTCAGGTGAGCTTATGGAACTAGCAAAATTAACAAAAAAATTTCAGACATACTGACATCTGGCAGCTTCCCGGCACGGATACTGGATTTTTCAGACATGATTGAAGTACAGGCCTCAAGCTTAACGGGATGAAATGTTATATAAGATCCTGAATCATTGAGCAAACATTTTTGAAGATCGATTTTTCAAAACTGTAGAATTGGATAAAAGCACTGTTCGTGCCATGATATGAAGGACATACGGGCTGAAGGACGTTATTTTGGATTTGGCTCTGCCTGCAGGTCTTCATTGTCGAGAAAATCCGCCAAATGCGCATAGAGTCTTCTTGCTACTCATTATGTTCTAGCCAAAACTAAGAAAAACATCCCTCCGCGAAAGTTCGAATTTCCACTCTGCCAAAAATCTCCGGAATCCGTCGAGTAGTTTTTGAGAAATCGACGTTTAAAACAAAATAATCGCAGTTTTTCGGCCAAATCTCCAGTATAAAGCAATCAACTCCTGCTAATAAACATTCATAAATGTAAACAAGACTGTGTATCGATTGGATATATATGGATCAAAATTGTCCGTTAAGATTTGGTAGTACTTTTGAAAAAGCTGATTTCTTCGAAAATGACAATTTTTTGACCCTAAAAATCGTTTTTTGATTACACTGACTTAACCACTGGAGATAAATAAATAGCTCGTATTTTGTAAAGGCAAAAATGTTCATTTCGGTGTCCTCTTTTCAGCCATAACAACCAATCCGATGTATATATCAACTACTTACTGAGAGAATAGTGGCAAAAACCTAAAGTTTCCATCTTTTCACCTAAAATGCGTGACTGATCCGAGCACCATTTTTAGGTGAAAAGTAAAGAGTAAAGTACAGTAGTGTAAAGTTGGAAGTGTACGAACAACCAAACTTTACGAGTGGGAAACTGTGCACAAGGAGAACGTCGAACCTGGAGGAGATGTAGTTCCAGTCGACCTAACTAACCTCGCCAAAATTCCTAAGTGTAACCTACCGAACGGAGTTTAACCGCCGATGAAGAGCAAAGACTCAAATATTAGAAGTCCTACCCCAAATTTGCTGAAAAGTACATGCTTAAAAAGAACTATCTACCTACCCAAATATTCTTAGAAAAAGCCCTACTTACCGATTATACAGTTCTAATACAAAAACCTAGGCTAAAATGACACCCTAAAATGGTCCGAAAAGAGACCACATTTACTTGAAAATAATATGCTGGACAAAGGGGCGAACCCCGAAAATTGCGTACAAAATTTGAAGCGCAGATGTAGACACAAGTAAATAAATCCTAACCAAAACTACTACAGGGACTTTCAAGAAACAATAGAATATGAAGCACAAAAAGTTACGAGCAAGACAATAGTAATATAGAAACTAACTCAATAAAATTTAAGCCTAAACTATCAGAAGAATTTTTGAGGTCATTAAGAAAAGTCAAAGAAGCATAAAAACTTTAAAAACAAATAACGAATGAATTAAATGAACAGAGTCTAGCTCTACAGGGTCACCCTGGAGCGACTAAAAGTCTAAAGGGGCAAACACTTTAGACGAATTATACAGATAATAAAGAGCACAGCAAATATAAGTAGGGCGTGGGGAGCGACAAAAATACACACGACCGTTCATGCAGAGCGAAAAACAACAGACTGACTAAAATTGAGACGTCTAGAAAGAACTAGTTTTTAGCCAGCGTGGAAGAATTTGATTGGATGAATTTGAGACCCCCCCTTGAAAGATGAGATGCTGGGAGAGGCTTCGAGAGAAAATAGACGTCTCAACAGCGCCACCTATTGACTAGGATGGCTGATACACATATGCATAATTTACACATACACGCACTAAAACTCAACAAGGAGACTTCTAAACAAATTTCGACACACACTTTCAATACAAATTTCAAATAATTTTCACAATATATTTTCAAACTAAATTGCACACATTATAAATACCTTCAAAATAACTTTCCTAATACTATTTCAATCCAAAATAAATTCAAACATACACACATAATATTTTTAGAGGACTGACGTCACGCCGCCTCATTACAACTCCCCAGGGCTTACCGCCCGAGCTCCTGCGAGGGACAACATAACCAAAAAGTAGTTGAAAATTTAAACTCTGAAAATTTTTGACGAATTTTTGGTAAATGGGTCTCATAACGTACGTACGAAGAAACAAATTATAGTACATGACAAGTTATAAAACAAAGAAACTAGCTGAACATGACTAAATATGGAAACAAAGTTAGGGCTGACTTGGCGTCAGTGGACTAGTGACGACCAGCTAGAAAAATGCGCTTGGAAACTGCCATTATATTGCCACTGGGACGGTGCGCAATTGGGAAAAAGAC
This sequence comes from Trissonchulus latispiculum, assembly GCA_030248195.1. Lineage (NCBI taxonomy): Eukaryota > Metazoa > Nematoda > Enoplea > Enoplida > Ironidae > Trissonchulus > Trissonchulus latispiculum. The sequence continues at coordinate 1,351 of JASAND010006112.1, read as the reverse complement.
CAAGTCCTCTAGCCGTCACGGCGAGGTACAAGTACCCATAAAAAGAAAACGAGTTATGAAAATAAGAAAAGAATCAGAATGTCAGCTTCATGAGAGCATCTTCAGGCTAAGGTACGGAGGTAACCTCTCGCACAGCTCACAGAGCGCAAATTTCGGCTGGGTGGGAGGGTGGGCCTAGGCTCGCATCGACTACCTCACTTCCCTTCGGATCTTCCACAAAACTTAAGAACCAAGAAGGTTATTAAAATAGGTTAATTTAGTATAATTTAAGATTAAGTAAATAAATCCCAGTGTTTCGCGCAAGGTTAGGAGTAAGTTTGTGGAGTCTTTAGATAAAATGTAAGTAATTAAAATTAAAGGTAGGACTACAGAGTAGTCCAAGACATGCTTAAGCATGTATAAGAAGAACCAAAAGGGTACAAAGAAGTCCCCAAGTACCCTCGTGGCACTTATGATATTAAATAAAATTAAATTAGGGGGTTAAATGGAATCTAGAAGTTAACTAAAACGCGAAACACCGGTTAAAATATAAGTAAAAGTCCTATAAAATAAGAAATTTTGTAGAAGATCCTCCCAACCGCGCTGCAGGCCCTAGGATGGAAGGGGGCATATAAATCGGGAGCTACTTTGGCGCACTGGAGAGGGACACAAAACTGACCATAAAACCAGATATTGGGTACGTTAGGGCAGGAACAGTTGGGACTACTAAACAAGTTAAAATAATTTTGATAAAAAGTGGCGGCAGGTAGGGAAGATAATGGGACCTAACTGGTGCGTCACACGTCCTCTGGCGTTGCGTCAGGTAACAGGGAGTAACAAAACCCGCAAGAAAGAATCAAACCCGTTAATAAAACTGCAAAAATAAGAAAGAAATCTTCGAGAAAAGAATGAACAAGATTTTTAGTAAAACTTTTTGGAAGAAACTTTGGTTAGCTGATTAAAATATACATAATACGTACATAAAGCTATATATGATATGACAAGAATTATGCAAAACATACCACAGACAGAAAATCACGACAAGATACATAAAATTTGGATTAAATTTTAAAATAATACTCAAGAAAAGGGTAAAACGGTAGTAGATAATTAAGAAAACTTCTAACTTTTTAAAAGAATGCTCGGAAAAGGTTAATTTTTAAACATTAGTAACAGCACTGGTAATAAATGACAAGAAAAACACAAATTATAAAGCAAACATTTATAGAACTAGTATAATAAAGTCACCAAAAAGGGAATCGTCTTCATTAGAAAATGATATATACATTAAACGTCACTGTCGTAGGAATGGCAATATCTTTGGAAAAGTCATATATTCAGCAATTAAAGGCACCATAGGGTAAGTCACTAT
>JASAND010006111.1:0-12006 GCA_030248195.1 Trissonchulus latispiculum | reverse complement strand
GGAAATAGATAAATAGGGTCTTTTGCGGGCCGGGGGGGAGAAATAGTTAGTGATCCATACGATCTATCTTTTTGTTTGTGTTTTAACACTTAGAGATGAGTAACTTGTTTACAGGACAAGCGCGAAATTTACAGTAGCTTTTCAACATAATCGTAGTAACTAAGCCAACCAAAACTTAAATTCTAGTCTTGCTCCAGCCTCCAGCAAGTCAAAGATATAGCATCAAGGTTTTCCTCAGCTTCAAATTTGTTCCTGATATTATGCAGTAATCTCTCCCTCAGCTTGACATTTGCTCCTTTCATTTAGCAGTAGCGTTTAACAGTCTGACAAGGGTTTGGCCTCGGTCCAGAAGGTTAACAAATTTTTCTTGCAAAGTGAGATGTGCGTGTAAGAAGCAGCTGTCTATTATTAATTACAACATATGTACACAAACGAAGACATCAGTCTAGAGTCTAGACACTGGTATATAACACGTAGATGTATTATATATGTGCCTATCTTGCAAGGGCTGACAACTGCTAAGCATAAAGGTCATCATACCACTCATGTTTAGAGTTTTAGTACCCAATTTAATGACTGAATGAATATTTTAAAAATAACCGAAAATATTAAGGCTACTTCAAATGAAACAAATGAAACACTGAAAAATACCAACAAAACAGCACCTCGAAAAAATTTTATTGAATCTGCGAAAAAGTCTAAGATATTGTAACTCCTAAAATTTGCTAATACAATTTCAGGCAACTAAATGTTCAAGTATTCAATCTGCGAAAAAATCTAAGAGATTGCAAGGACCAATTTAACTTTATCCCCCCAACTAGTTTGGGGGGGGGGGGGTAAAGTTTAATTGGGGTCAGTAATCAAAATTTCTGTAAAACGGAAACAAGGTGAACTTGGGGTCCTTTTAGTAGTCATTAGAAGTTTCCATACGGAGATGAATACAATTTGAATAAAGTTATTTCGTTTCGTTAGCTCAGCATAAGCTTACATGTTAAGCTTACAAGTTTAGCCTATATTGAGCTAAGCTAACGAAAAGCTGAATTGAAAAACGGATTTCAGATTCGTGCTCAGCGCCCCCGAAAACCGCTGAATGCAAATTTTCAGCAAAATTTTTTTTCAAAAAATTATTCGGTTTCCCTTGGTCCCCCTTACCAAACTAAAATTCAAAATTTTTAAAAAATTTTTAAATTTTTAAAATTTTTGAATTCATCAGCCTCCAATATGAACCCATACAATATAAATGAAATGCAATAAAACACAATGTGACACTGAATTAGTCCTATTTAGGCAAGTTTTAATTCTGGGGGGATAAAGTTTAATTTGGGTTCTGGGGGGATAAAGTTAAATTGATCCGATTGTAACTCCTAAAATTTGCTAATACAATTTCAAACAACTAAATGTAGTTTCACTGTATCCGGTAAAACGAGACAATGTTAGGTTACATTTTGATATAAAATTCGCTTCCCAACTCCAAGCATCAAATGGGTAACAGCAGCCCAAATTTGATAACACCAAAAGGAATCACCACTTTAAGGAAATAGTAGTTGTCAAAATTAGTCAAATCGTAAGCATATTTGGCGTGGTGTAGCAGCAGTTTTGCTGGTAGACAAAATACTGAGGTATTCGATGCAATCAAGATCTATGTGTTGTCTCGCTCCATCTGCGGTACTTCCTTCTTCAGCTATAACAGCTCAAAGTTTGAAATTTGGCAAAAAGTTGCCATGTAACCCTGCGCCATCATCGATATAATAAAATTTACAGCCCCTAGCCTACCCCAGCTTTTTACCAGATATTAGGCTCTAATAGGGGCAAACTATCTAAGTTTGGAGGGTTCTGTTTTTCTGGTTAGTGTGCTAGCATACTTTTTGTTAAGAGATAATCCTTATTTTTAGGCCTGGAAAGCTAGCTAAGAGCAGTAAAAATTGGGTCAAAAACTTTTTTGTCTCCGATTTTGCCAAAAATGGTTTATAGGGGTTATTTGACCTGCTGAATCAGAATATGAAATCCGTTTTTAGATATGACGCCTCCTTTGTTCAGTATGCGCTTACAACTGTCTCGAGCTTTTTGGAGCGATCGCCATCCATACTTCGAGAAATCAATCAAGCATTTCTAAATATTGAGGCGAGGTTTAGTGTCCTTGCTTTCTGCACATCTTGGTACACTCACTGGCCTGTAATGCGCAAAGTTTCGGCCGATTCTGCCACAGTACTTTGGAGTAATTGACTAACATCTTCGAAATGGCACCAAATAACAGCGGCCACATCGATAATGTAATCTAGCACTGCGAACGCAGGGAATAACGAAATCACGTAATTTTTACATAAGTTAAGACAGATACTTGGAGTAGTAGTTGGAGCAAAGTTGGGTTCATTTGGTAAACCACAGCACATTAGACGTAGTTAACTTTCACCCGTATAGAACTACAACACAATTTTTCGCACTTTAATTGTATCGCACAGAAATGAATGCAATGGGCTAGAGATTACTTTAAACGATATCAAAGCACTATATTTCGGAACTATTTCTGGAAAATTTGGGTACCGCATCTTGCGCATAGCGATCAGGGCGAGGCGAAGTTTGTGTACGTTTCATGTCGAGCTTTGAACCGACAACACCAACTTCTGATGGCTCCACAGGACGCTACGCTGCATGGAATTCGTTCAAACTTTAAACTATTTTACAATAAACCTAATACTATTATGTGGAAAAAGACTGGCTAGCTTTTCCAATATCGAACTTTTAGGGAAATTCGTAGCTCCCCCTCAGCTGATTAAGAATATAAATGAATTTTATCAAGCAGCCTGTTTGGCTCTTTGTATTAATGAATAGAAATTGTAGAAATTGTCGATGTTCGGAATCATACTCTCAGCATTAGGCACCTAACCAAACATCAGATCCTTAATCCTTTGAGCTATCTACATTGCATAAGCCAGTAAAAGCCAGAACCGGATTCGGGGCTCCAAAAATGGTTTTATTTTTGAAATATGTTAATTGCAAACAATTGCTGTTAATTCAGGGCAAAACACTTTTGGTCCATTTGTGCTGCATAAATAGACCTCCAGTTTTTCTTGGTTAATGTAAACACATATTATGTAGCGTTTATGTCCTGTCAATGGGAAGCAGACAGATTTCGTGTCTCAGCCATTCGACGGAAATTTTAGGTATTCACAGTCACTTGTCAAATTCTAAAAATAGCTTCTGCTCAACAAGCTATGTAACACAAAAAGAATTTTTGGTCGATTATAATCTCACACGATAAAAACTCACAATAAGTTCGAAAATGATGCATGAATACATCTCTATCCAACTCCAAGCATTGATTGTGTTAGACCTGGGCAGACTCGAAAACCACAATGCAAAAGATGTCATTTTGATAAACAGACTTTGTGTTGGTACAATACTGAATACCGAAGGAATTCCAATTCCTCGTGAAAATGAAGGAAGCACTCCAAACCTATTATCTTGTTCTTTACGATATTGAGTCAATCTTAATCGTAAGATTGATAATGAGAATTTTCGACTTTTGGCAGCAGACAGACTGTCATAGGATCGGCTGCTTTAGTTAGAATGAAAATTTGAAGAAACAAAATGAATATTCTTGCTTTTACTGCCACCAAGACTATACTGAAAAGAAATGTTTATAGTAGTCTGTGCTTATCATAGGGTGTTTTTGGATGTCCCTCAAGGGGTGAAACATTGTGGGATGAAGGCGAAAATTTTTCAAACATTTTTTGAAAATATGTTGCAAATTGCGCTATTTTTATAGTATTCGCCAAAACGTTATTTTTTATTGTAAACACAAGCAGATTTACTGTTAAAATGGCAAAACTTGAGCAAAAATTTCTGGCGAAGCCTGACAATTTTTGAAAATTTTGGCCGTCTGTCATGTCTTCATATGATTGTCATGTCATTATCATCATGTCTTCACAACAAAATTAGGTATCAAAAGGGGCAGCCACGTTAGGATGGGAGCTTTTGAGGGGGTCAATGGTTGGGGTCAAGCAATTTGGTGAAGTTTGTGTTATTTTGGGCAGAACTTAAAAATATGCTGTGTTTCGTGAATTAACATTTCGAGACTTGCGGTATTTCGAGAATAGAATAGTATTTCGAGGCATTCCATATACATACTTCGAGTTATCTCGAAATAGTTTTGCAGAATCTCGAAACATATTCCAAATGTCTCAAAATATTTTTCAATGTCTCGAAACATGTTGTTAAAGTCTCGAAATATTTATGAAAATTCTCAAAACTTTTATGAAATGTCTCGAAATAGTATTAGTAAAGTCTCGAAAAAATTTTCAAATGTCTCGAAATCATTACAAATAATCTCGAAAGCTGAAAATTTATTTTACAAGATGTCTCGAAACATGCACAAGTGTCTCGAAATATTTCGAGACAAATCACCAACTTTCAGGAAACCTTCTGCACTTCCCGCGGAGTTTAACGTGACATACCCATTAATCGTTTCTTTGACTGTATGGTTTTCTGCTTATTACGAAGGTGTCGCAAACGGTTTCTGTGCCGCTTCAGCCTCCGTAAATCCTTTTCAGGAAGTAGAACGTTACCAGACAATACATTTTCGACGCAATCACAAATAGTTTTTATTAATTCTGAATTTCCATTTTCAATAATACCACGCCGTTGCTTAGCATTGCAAGTGCACAGCACTTTGAGGTAGTCTACATGCTTTTCAAAACGTTTAGCCATTCCTACAGCTCAAGCAAATTATAATAAGTATATAATGTGTACTTGAATCCTTTTTATGTCTTTTTCAGTTTGTAAACACCATTTGGCTCGTTTGGAAATATTGTTGATCTCAGTCGAAAATCATCTGGTGTGTTCTGATCCAAGTCAATGAGCAGGTACCCATGCGGTTTCTGTGTGGCGTGGTTAAACGCTTGCATGAATCCGTCTACTTTACCCGGAAACATCTGCTTTGCCAGATTCAGAGGAGTGAGTTTGTCAGCTGGATTTTTCATCAAGACTATGTATTGGGCGTTGATTCGGCTGGTACGTCGCTTATCGAAAAATATGTCTTGAGTAATGTGTATCACGCTACACGACCAATGATGGCACCAACGAGTAAAAGCTCAATTAGTCTAGAATCTTTCTGCACATCGGACATTAAATCATCTATCACCACCAGAGTAGGCCGGCCTGTTTTCAACTCTTCCAGCTCTGGAATTCCCTGGTGAAATTCAACGTCAGCTAAATCATCATATGTTTCTTGCCACTCACTGTAGCACCAGAGAATATGCTGTGGACTAGGAACTATCATTTGGTCTGAGAAATGTATCAGCTTAGACACGAACGTTGTTTTACCGGCCTTAGTCGGTGCGGCTACTATGCAGGTGAAAGGGTGTTGAAATTTCAAAAAGGGAGTAGCAATCACGTTTTGGGTCATCCCGCTCACACCTATCAAAAGCTTAGAGAATAAACAAACACAACAGCAAACTTCTTTTTATTAATATAGCAATTATTTTGCACACAGTATATACTAAGTCTTTAAAAATCATCAGTTTAAATTAATTCGTTTCTAATTTCTGACCTTAGCTTCATAAGTATTTGTCCCAGTTTGTTCTTTCCATGCCAGGCAGTTGTTTCTCTCAAGTTAGGATCGTTTATATCCAAACCAATTCCCCAAAAGACATCTGACTTGCCCGATTCAGCCAAGATGTCATCACCAGTGTTGACCAAAAGAGTTTCAATCTGTGGATGTTGCCGTAGCTTTTCCTTTGTAATAAACTCCATCGCACTACAGGCAACATTTGTCCAAATGCTTTCGTCGTAATTTTCAATTGATTGACCCAGCTGTTTGGCAGAGTACGGAGACCAGGAATTCAAAATGTTCCAATGAGTCTTCCAGTCTAAGAAATATCGCGCCTTCTCAGCCTGGTAATATTGCTCAGCAGAGCGGTAAACCACCCCATTAATGGTAACTGGGGACATATAGAAGCTGCTAAATGGATGCCATCCAGAATAAAATAAGCAAGCAAATGATCCATCAGAAGTAAGAATGCGGACACAATTAGTCAGCGACGGAGTGTCATTCACCGGGGATTGGTTTGGGATTGAGTTCTTAATTAAGGACAGAGAATGCGCTTCAGTCTTGTGCTTTCTCAAGGATCTGAGAGTTTTAAATGTTTGGCCGCAGCAGGTTCTTGCATTGCGATTAGCATGAACCTTGCGAATATGACGCCGCCTATCAGCAATGATAGAAAATGTTTCTTCACATTGAGTACATTTGAAAGGCATTGTAACGCGACCGTTCACTTCGAGGAAAATAAACAGAATGATAACTTTTAGAAATTTAATCACTATTATAGTTACTGATTGCGTAATCATGCAATCATTAAGCCAAGAACACACACACAGAAGTAAGAGAAACGTTTAACGTTAGCTAAACTTCGTAGAGTTTTAGCAAATCGGCACGAGTAATGTGAATTGGACCGATACGTGCGAACATTATTTCTCGTTCTGATACAAGACAAAGTTGGACGTCTTGATATTGCGATACGAGAGGACACAGCAAATCACCCGTTTCTTGAACTGGACACTTTTTCCTATTAAAGCACATCCAAAGGAAGTTTTGAATCCTCTGAAACTGCTTTATAGGATAAACTCTGCGTAGCCTATTTTGGCGAACACCAACGTACCCATTGGGAAGTAACTCTACAGTTATGGGATAAAAGGTTTCATCTTGCTGTATATTCGTAGTATTTAGATCTGTGGAAGCAACATTGCTTACTCCTTGAGGGGTAGCCATATGCAAAATTAAGACCGCCCAAAGAAATGCAGTAGTGAGTATGGCTAAGAAACAAACACCGATGAAACAAGTTTTCTTCATTTTTAGTGCCTACAGAAACACTCATCTGCTTTTATGAATATTAAGTTATTTTTCTATGTTAAATATTAGCTGACTACTAGTTAAAGTTGCGCAGTCCGGAACAGAAACTAGCTATACATCAATTGTAGATAATGGCTTTATCAAATTTCAGAATGGTAAACGTAACAAATATATGCTTTTATTAACTAATAAAATATTTAAGCCACAGCAACAGACTAATGTTCTAAACCCAATTAAATTTCTACATGTCCAAAGGGCAAGGTTGTAAAGTCATCCAATAAAATACGCTTATCGTAGACACGTTGATAAGTTTTAGTCATTGTTTTACTGCTAATATCCAGGTTTCGTTTGTCCTTGTTGATTTGAGAATACTGGACTGGGATATTACTTCCAGAATTTAACAACTTTATCATGGTTTCTTTTGTGATCTTTTCAGAAACGGAAACATTCAAAGGTACTCCTTTGATTTTCAGCTCTGTCTTCTTTTCCCCATTGGGCTTTGTGACCGTGTAACCATAATTCTTTGGGCCCAAGGACCAAAATTCTTCCACCACAGCGGAGGAACCATAACTGTCTGTGATTTCGTCTTTTAGTTCCCCGAGTCCATTGCCAGTAATGGGTTCCATTAGCTCCTCTCCTCTCCGACTTATAAAGAATATGCTGTCTAAAACAAACAGTACGAGGTGTGCAGATTCAGTGGTTTTCCAATTTTCTCAGACTATCTCTTTGACAAATATAAATATACCGTTTACTTGTTTTGATATTTTAATATATATATAATAAGGTAAATGCGCAAAATTTATATGCACATATCGTTATCTATTCAACATTTCACCACGTATTCCCGTGGTGTAAGATTCTATGAAACCTAGACAAGCTATCCACGCGGTGTGAAAAACGTACCTGTATCGAAGTACAGGATTTTGCGACCGAGTTGTTCCAAATAAGAATAGAGTTTCAGTCTAGCATAAGCCGTTGTGAAAGCCGCAATCACCACATTACTTGTCGCATCTGGAGGCATCAGATCTGATTTGCGCTTATATGAAACCTGTGCCATTGAGTTATATTCTGTGAAAAAAACATCAGTAACCTCCAGAGTGTCATCCAGGAGATAGTCTACCAATTGATGGTATTCTGTGACATAATCAGTATTAGTAAAATTGGTCCTTTTTCCGAAATATCCCCAGAAGCTGAAATAAAGCACAGATAAATTAAATCATACACGTTATGAACTTTAATCTATACTTTAGAATTATGCTGCTTGTCATTTACTGCCTGTAACTTGTTTATAATTTGGTTGTTCAGTTAGACAACTTTTCTATTAATGACCGCTAGTCACTGAGCATCATTTTCTTAATTTACTGTCTGTTGCAATTAGTTTCAGTATCTGGCATTCGTACTGGTATTCTGACATTCACAAATGAAATACATTATAAATAGCCGTTTAAGCTTATCGTATATATACGGATTATAGGTTTATTTTATGTGGATTCTATTACCTGTTAAGCATGGTTTTAGCCACAGCTCTTCTGCCCGGATTTTTTTCCACTCTGTCTGGATTAAGAGTAACACCTTCTAACTTTTCAAAATTGTCAAAGTAGTTACGTCTATCCTCGTCTGAAATGCAACTAGATGGCCACCCATTCGCTTCCTTTTTCAGTTTTAGGAAAGTTTGCACATATTCCTTAAATAAGGAAGATGACTTGTTATCCCAGTGCCAAACTTCATAAATGACCAAAACTTGATATCCCAGCTCAACAGCTTTCAGTATTTCTGGTGTACACCAAGTTCCAATGACTGACCTCTGTTGTGGCGAGTGCTCGCATTTTTCTGACTGGCAGGTGTCGGCGCAAAGCTTACATAGCGGAAATAATAATTTATTTCTGCTTTTGCAGCCAAGAACAGGATGAAAAAGGTTTCGTGGTGGTAATATTTTTGCTTTAACCAAGCCGAAGTAGCATTCAATGTCTTCGAAATTTTCCGTTATTATAGTAGCATGCCCAACAGGATACATTTGGGTAGCGTTTACCCATGGATACAGGGAAGTTATATCAAAATATTTAATGTTTTCATTGGGCCCTGTTGTGTGATATAATTTTACGGCATTGCATCTTCAGCCCATAAAAGCTTCTCGTGGAATCAGTTTTGTTTCCAGGTCTAGGGTGTCATAAATACATCGAAGATTGTCATCAGGCATTAGCAAGGCATCAAATTCACGTTCCCATAGGAATATGCTTCAAATCCGGAATTGTTATCATACATTCAAAATCAAAGAACCAATAATTAGTGTTGGCATTACTTATTCTTTCTTCAGGTAACAATTCATCTTTGCATAAAATGTCCTGATCATTGACCACCTTTGCCCAGGCGTCTGCTCTTGCGTCCACATCCAACACACCGCTGAGGTGAGAAATACAATCTGCATGAATATTTTGTAATTCCTCGTCGAGGTTATCCGATTCTTCACGGATTACATTGTGCCCAGTGCTATCTTTTTTAGACATTGAATGTAGCACAAGTGGTAGACTGGTTGATGAGTACGGCAGACAGGGCAGTAGAAAAGGTTACAGTGATGTGCGGTTGGATGAGATGGTTTGTTTCGTTTCACCACTCTGGAGCAATCTTCACACCGAGTAAAAGAAGCACAGAGTGTTCCCTGGTGATTGTTGTAACAATCGGAACTAAGCCAATGTCGGTTGCAACTGCCGCAGAAAACACTCTGCTCGTTGGTCATGGTAGTGGTATTTTTGCAGCCAGAATATCTGCAAAGTTTACAGCTACTTTGGCATATGTGCGAAGCTTTCGCATTGTTAAAACCACGCTTACATTTATTACAAAAGTTGGACGTATTCATAAACGCGGCCATCTTTGTAATCACATCGTAGTGGCTGTGATAAGTTAGCAAATTGATTTGTTTTTCTGCAACTGCTGAAGATATGTACACAGATACAACGTCTCAAGAAACGTAAAACACGACTAAGGAACCTACACAGGAGAATTTATATGAGCATTTTCTCAAAGAGCTCAATTGGACAAGTTCAAATGTTGGGAAGGCTGAGGGTAAGTTCAAAGATGTACTACGTAAGTACGTACATGTGTTTGCTACGCCTGACAACTTGGTAAGATGCAGTACAAGATAACACCTCATCGATACGGGTATGGCATGCCCAGTAACAGTAAAAGCATATAGGATGAACCCTATGGAAAGGCCTGAAAGTATAAAAGCATATAAAGCAAATGCTGGAACAAGGAATTTCTGTTCCTTCTGACAGTCAATGGTCATCACCGGGTATGCTTGTGGGCAAAACGGACGGAACAACCCGATTTGTCATAGATTATCGTCAGTTGAATAAAATGACAAGGAGAGACAGCAACCCTTTACCAACAATCGATAAAACTTTAAATAGGTTTAGTAAAGGGAAATTCTTTTCAACTTTGGATTTAAATAGCGGCCATTGGCAAATCGAGATTTTTCTCCACGTAAGGAAAAAACCGCATTCATTTTACATGTTACCTTGTTTCATTTCAATGTCATACCTTTTCGTTTGACTAGTGCCCCTGCAACTTTTCAAAGAATAATGGAAAACTTTTCACAGAATTACCAGTTTATATCGATGATTTATTAATTCCTTCTAACAACGAGTCTCGCCACCTAAAAATACTAGAAGTGGCTTTTCGGAAACTGTCGGATCATGGTTTACGTTGGTAAATGAAAAAATGCGAAATGATTGAATATTGGGGACATTTTATCTCAGAAAAGGATATTGAAACAGATCCGCTTAAAGTGACTGTGGTTCAAAATTTTCTCGTACTTACTACCACAAAACAACTACGTGGGTTTCAGGTATGGTAGGTTATTGCAGGAAATTTATATGTACCTTTAGCTCTATTCGGCACCAATTTGTTGAAAAAGGATGATGGCTTTCATGCCTTGTCAAAAAATTTTTGAAACCTTAAAACAGGCTTATGCACCAGTTCTTGCATAACCGAAACTGGGAATGAACCTTTTATTTCAACAACCGACTAAGCAAAGGTTGGCCAAAAATTGTACGAGAAAAAGAAACCCATTTGTATGATATTGCCCAGGTGACAACATCTATTCCCGGTATAGCTCCAGAGACGATTCAGAAAAGGCAATGGGAAATAAATAAAGTGAACAGGGAAATAAGTCAGTTTTTTCCTATATTTTTATGCCTGTTCCCAATGTTCCACGTATCGTTATCAGTGTAAATATCCTCTTCAAAGGTCACATGCTTTTGCTTCTGTGATTATGCTAAAAACCTATTTTATTAACTGTAATCCACCCTAAATTCCATTAGTTAACGCCATACGTGTGCTTGAGGGGGGGGTTTCACCCCCCCAGACCTGAGCTCACCCCCAAGAGAAGTCCCTCACCCCCCCCCCCCCAGATTCCGGATTTTTCCAGTAAAAAACCGGAAAAATCCGGTTTTTCGGCGGCCCTCGGCCGCCCTTCACCCCATAAACAGCAACCATTAGTTAACTATTGTGAACTATTTTCCGATATTTCCTTTGATTTTCACTTCATCAAATTATCTAAAATTAAGAAAATGTAGTGTTATCTTTATGAACGATAAATGTAAAATTGTCCTTCTGTGTAGGAACCTCGGTTCCTTAGCTAATTCAGATCCGCCATTAAAAGTAGCGCAAAGTCAGTCTTCTCACTTTTCTGGTCGGGAGCGGCGGCTCGTTTCAATTGTGCTCCAGCGTTTATCGGGGAACCTTTTCAGTAAGTTCTTTGGCGGGGGAACTTAGTTCCTTCTAAGTTGGGTGTGGGGTATCTCCCTTTCCTTTCCCTTTTTGTGAAATGGTTTCTGTTTTGTTTATTGAATAACTGTAAAAATGTTTATTTTGTTTGTCCTGTAAATTTATACCCTTCGTACATTTTTGTCAAACATATAATTTTGTGTCGAAACAGTAAACTCACGGTACCGAACTTGGACTGCCGGCGCCTGCTGTAGTCGGTTAGGAATTTAGCGAGTTTAGGAGCGAGTCTATGAGTTTGATATGCACACACCCACGAACCTAGTTTTTCTTCATTTAATTTAAGTTATCTGTTTACTGGCAAATAACAACAACCTTTACAACTGCTTGTACACAAGTATTGTTTAACAGTTGTAACAGTGATTTCAAAGCAGTTT
>JASAND010006109.1:0-26783 GCA_030248195.1 Trissonchulus latispiculum | reverse complement strand
TTTTAACGCTTTTCGGAAGTGCATATGTCAGCGCAGTGTTGGAACGATATTGGCATTTTGGCCCAATACCACTATTATACGTTGGTAGGCAGGGTCCTCCCAATTTCGGACTATGCGCGGAATGTAACGAGGGGATTTTTTAATTTAGCTTTGTAGCTTTCAGGATCTGGGCCCAAACTTTGCGTTATTTGGCCTGTTTGGGCGAAAAGTTTCTAAGTCCCACTTTTTCTAAGATCGGTGGATGTTACCCCTGACCCACAGCGCCCGGTGTGGGTCAAAAATGAAAGTCTTCAAAAGTGGTCATGTTTGGTATCAAATGAAAGCCCTTGGCGAGGCGATCAACGTCCCACTTTTACCAGAAATGGCCTAAAAGTCACTAAAATGACGTTTTTCGGCCTTGGGGTGGTACCCAACCCATATATAGTAAATCGGGGTCGCTGAAAACGATGAGCATACTGCCGACGTTGGTGGATTTGACCCCTGACCCGCAGCGGCCCGCGGGCCCGGGGGAGATCACAAATGAAAGTCTTCAAAAGTGGTCAAGTTTGGTATCAAATGAAAGCCCTTGTCGAGGCGATCAACTTTTGACATTATACCACCCATGAAAAGTGGCCCCACCATCTAAGGTAAGTACACCACACACAGTGGGTCCAGCGTGGGTCAAAAATGAAAGTCTTCAAAAGTGGTCAAGTTTGGTATCAAATGAAAGTCCTTGGCGAAACGTCAACTTTAGAGGCTACCCATGGCTGGCCAGATCTGGTTCAAGGTTGAACCAGTTCCTGGTTGAAGCTGTTGGAGATAGCTGGAAGGCAGAAATTTCTCATACAAATGCCTATGGCATTTTTCAAGCTCCCTATATCAGTAAGCACACTGCTGGAAAGGGAACCTTTAAAACGACAGCAGGACAAGTAATGAAAATTCTCCTTGTTCCTTTCTCCCTTTCTCCATGAAAAAGTAATATGGGTGGTGGTGAGGTTTTAAAGTCAAGAGAGCTTAAACTAGTCTTAAAAATGCTTAATATGGGGGCTACGTTCAAAACAGGAAGAGGACTAGGTTGTGGGAGAATAAATATGGGCACAGCTTCGCCGAGCAACCCATATTCGCGGGCTCTCACGCTTCGCCATGGCGATTGTCATATACATAGCGATTAATGTCAGTCAATAATAACAATTCCAGCAGTTAAACAATCGCTGCAAGTTGCTTGCATAGAAAGTTAGATTAGCTAGGCATATATACGTAAACTATATAGTAATTTGATTGTGTTGGACTACAGCAAGCAACGAGGAAAAAACCAATGTTATGATTGTAAAGCTAGCGGTTCAATGGAATTAGATCGTCGGAGAGAGTCCTGAAATTATTGTTGAAATATAGACTTTTCTTATAAATGGTTAAAATGCACAGTAAATATTAAGACTAAGAGTTTATTGAAAGAAATGCTTGCTTCCATTAAATTGAAAGAAATGCTTGCTTCCATTAAAACTCGTTTATCAGAGTTGTATCTTATTTACGCACCGTAACTAAATGTGAACACTGGTAACTTTCTCAGTAAGCCACGCTATATATACTGTTGAAACATAATGGAAACTTTGCATTCTTGTTAAATCTGAGTGCCACATCCATATTTTGACTTCGTCATCGTTATGTTGACGTCGTCAAAACTACGTATTGTTCATTTCTGCAAATGTTTGACCTTTGACGCTATTTTGAACCTAAATATATATATATATATACCTTGGAGGCAATAAACGAAATCATGACATACCCGAAATCAGTATCCAAGAAATATACGTATCAGCAATTCATTAGCCGTCACAATCGATATAAAAACTCTGCTACTCAACGTAAGACTGGAACATTGGGCATGACTACAACATTTCACCTCAACTCTGCCAGTCAGTCAGCTAGTAGCAGCAATGCATAAGGATTGCACCTTTTCATATTAAGCACAGGAAACAACACAAGCTAAAATCACAAGCAAAGATGATATATACATCATATATATTTTAGGAATGCACCGGGGCCGGGGCCTGGGCCTGGGCCTGGCCCCGGCACCGATGGTCAGGCCCTGGTCCCGACTGGTCCAAAAGTTTTTAAGTATGACGTTTTTTGACCAAAATTTTGAAATTTCGAAAGTGAAAAAGTGTTACAAATCGTTAGTTTTCCCAGTGATTTCAATGAAAACAATGACAACAAGCAAATTGGCATGAATGGGTTGAAGCTGCAGCTGCCGCTCTTATTTTCCGTGTCCAGTACCACGGAACAGTGTTTTTTTTCGCCGACGGCTTATGTGTAACGTTACACACCTCTCCAAAATTTTTTGCTATTTTTCAGAAAAAAGTGTGTAACTACCTAAAAATTCCTAATTTACGCGCGTTTTGCTTCACACATGTATACAATTTTATAGTTAACAAAATTATTCCGTTAAAAAATTATAAGTAACATTTTAACATCTTGTTTACAGCAATATTTGGAGTTTCACCAAATCAAATCGACAAAATTAAAAAAATTGAGCAGTTACATCGATGATTTGAATTTATTGGTTGTGACTTGATAGAACGAAGGAAAACACCAGTGCACCGAAGGAGCATAATTTTTCGAAAGGCCTCCTGTAGCACAAAACTTGGCAAGGAACCAGTTAGATGTTGCTTCATAAGCTGAAGAATTTTGGTGTGTACGCGTTTTTAATACAAGAACGAACAAATATGGCAAATATAGTATGCATACGTATGACTAATATGCTATATACTTAAAGCATATATATAATGCTAATATGCATATATATACTTAAGTAATACCGAAAATAAAATGCAAGACATGGTGCAAAAGGGGGGTCTGGGGGGCGAAGCCCCCCAGAAACAGTAAATATGTGGAAACAAATGAATGAGCAATGGAAAAAGTTCCGACCATTTGGTAAATTTGTCCAAAATTTTGGTGTAACGTTACACAGTCGCCAAAATTTTTTTGCTATTTTCCAGAAAAAAGTGTGTAATTACACGCGTTTTTGAGCAAAAAAACACTGCACGGAATCCGTAAATTTTCCGGAAATCTATTTCAGTTTCGAAATCAGCGTGGTCGAATTGACCTATGACCAACTTTTAAGAGAAATCGGAGACAAAAATTTTTTTGGTCCAAAATCCGGATTTTTGTGAATTCCCGGATTTTCAGTTTTTCGGCCATAACTTTAGCTAGGAAAGTAGCTAGCTAGCTTTAGCTAGCCGGAAAATATTGCAAGAAGGAAAGTTGTTCAGCTCGACTAGGTCTTTCATTTGAGTACCATATCGACCACTTTTGGAGAAATTTCCCAAAATCCGGAATTTTCCGAAACGAATATCTCGAAATCCGTAAATTTTCCGGAAATTTCGATTTCAGTTTCGAAATCTGCATGGTCGAATTACCCTATGACCAACTTTTTAGAGAAATCAGAGCAGGGTTTTTTGGTTTCACGATTTGCGCCAGTGCTGCGTCAGGAAAAATTTTATTGCGTCAGGAACTGGAGTCACTGCGTCAAAAATAAAGTTTTTAACAATTTAAAAAGTATTTTAAACATTATTTTAATGTTTAACCAATATTTAACTTATCAATACACAGCATTAAACACATTTTCCACCTGTTTTTCAAATTTTGTATCAATAAAGCCTAATTTATGGCTTGAACCATTACTATCTACACACCCACCCACCCGGGGGGTTTGGGGGGCGCCCCCCCCCAGAAGTTAAAGAATTTTTGCAATTAAGACTCTCCCAGGAATTAATTTTGAGCATTTTCGCGACCAGTTGATGTGGTATTAAGTATGGCCGGTTATTGCAATATCGAATATATAATATATATATATATATATATATATATATATATATATATATATATATACAGGGTATTTTTTACAGGGGGGGGGGGCGGAGGGGGGCCCCCACTAAATTGACCTTCCCCCCCCCCCCGAAAATGCCTTCCCCTCCCGAAATCGCCCCCTCCCGGGATTTTTGCTTCCCCCCCCCCCCCCGGGATTTTTTGGAGGCCCAAATTTTTGCCAAAAATAGGCCAATTTTCAAAAAATTTCCGGCTTCGCCGGAGATTTTTTCGAAAAAATAGCTATTTTTAGCTTAAATCCTGGCATTTTTGAGAACTTTTTGCGTTTCACCATGCAAAATACGCCAAAAAATACCAATTTTTGGCTCATTTTTGCAAAAAAATCTTCCCCCCCCCCCCCGAAAATTTCTTCCCCCCCCCCGGGCGGGGGGGGGGCCCCCCCCCCGGGAAGCCCCCCCCCGAAAAAAAATGCCTAAAAAATACCCTGTATATATATATATATAACAGGGTTTTTTGAAAATCGGACCTGCGTAAATTTTGCGTATTTTTGTTTTCGAGAGCGTATTTTTAATTTCGACTGCGTAAAATTACAAAAATCGCTTCTCAACGATACACTATATCAAATCAAATAGAAAGAAAGCATCGCAGGGTACAACGTGGGCTTTAGGCAGAAAATATAATCAACTGAAGACGGAAGGAGAATCGAAGAGATATGCGGGGGATCTGGGGGCGGAAGCCCCCCAGAAGAAGCCAGAGCCCAAACTACAGTAAATTGTCTCAAGAAATTAATTTAGAGCACTGTAAAAATTCCTACTATCGAATTTTTCGGCTGCGTATTTTGGTGCGTATTTTTGTTTTTGACTGCGTATTTTTAAGCTTGACTGCGTAAATACGCAGTATTTTACGCAAAAAACCGTGATATATAAAAATATTTTTAAGTGCCACATCTGCAAGTCTTGCAAGCTGTTGCCGCTGCTACATGCGCCCTTATATTCAATGATTAAATAAAATATTAGTTTGTCAGTCATCGTAGCAATCAGCAACAAGTAAGAAGGCAGACATGCGGGGGTCTGGGGGCGGAGCCCCCAGTAGAATATTTTTCGAAATATCACGTTTGAAACAATTTTTCCAGCAAGTTTGCACAATTTTGCTTCTAGTTGAAGTTCAAATCCAGCTGCGCCAGGCTTGCGTCAGGGCTAATTTCATTTGCGTCACACGAAAAAAATTTGCGCCATGACGCAGCCCCTGACGCAAAAAAAACCATGAATCAGAGACAAAAAATTTTTTGGTCCAAAATCCGGGTTTTCGGGAATTCCCGGACTTTCAGTGTTTCGGCCATAACTTTCGCTAGGCGCATTTCCGGAAAATGTCGCAAGAAGGAAAGTTGATACCAGACTTGGCCACTTTTGGAACTTTATACACGGTGCGTTAATTTTTCAAAAATGTTGGCATTTTTCGTTGTAGACCTACTAAAAAATATATATGTATATGTTACGTACAAAACCCGAAATCGTACAAAACTAGTTTTGTATGGGTCATTTTGTACAAAACTAGTTTTGTATGGCCTCACTCGTACAATTCTAGTTTTGTATGGCATCTCCCGTACAATTCTAGTTTTGTATGACCTCCCTCGTACAATTCTAGTTTTGTATGGCAGTGACCGTACAATTCTAGTTTTGGACGTATATACAAAACTGTTTCAGCAAGATTTAGCAACCATTATTTGTTCATTACTATTCAAGTTCGTACATAGTTTCAAAATTTGGGAATGCAGTCGGGTAGCGTGGAAACTTACTTCTACCAAGAGTTTATAATAGGAAGAGTAGGACACTCAGCCCTTCCTAATGTTTTAAGCTTGCAATATGCTCGAAACATTAAGGCCAAAATCTCGGGGGGGCTTCTTAGCGTGTAAACATAGCACGCTGACATTTTTCAAAAACGGGCTTTTTCGGTAAATTAAATACTTTAACTTGAGCTAGGAAAGTCGTACAGCGATAATTTTTATATCATTATGTTGCGTAGAATGTGATCTTTTTAACGATATAAAAATTATGTAGTTCGGTTCTGGCTATCTCTTACAAATCCGGCAATAAAACATCCTTTCCACGGAAATTTTAGGAATTTCATCATTTCTTCAAAATGTGTTACGTTGCTGCCAGATTTGTAAGAGATAGCCAGAATCGAACTATATAATTTTTATATCATTAAAACGATCACATTCTACGCAACATAATGATATAAAAATTATCGCTGTACGGCTTTCGTAGCTCAAGTTATAGTATTTAATTTACCGAAAACGCCCGTTTTTGAAAAATGTCAGCGTGCTATGTTTACACGCTAAGAAGCCCCCCCCCCCGAGATTTTGGCCTTAATGTTTCGAGCATATTGCAAGCTTAAAACATTAGGAAGGGCTGAGTGTCCCACTCTTCCTATTATAAACTCTTGCTTCTACTTACGCTTATCATCTCTTCCAAAACTCCAATTCCTACCTACTCCTATTTCATTCTGTCAAAGCTCACATTCCTACTTACGCCTAAAGAATGTTTACGCAAACGCAGAGTCGTACTTACGCCAAAAATCTACAGTATCCATTTTCTGTCTTTGTTTCTAAAGTTGTTCCGATAATCTAAGGCTGGGTTTATCTTGTATGATCCAAATACCAAATTTGCGACTCAACTTCATTTATTAGAAAATATAATTATAGAAAAAATTCCAGCAAACCAGAAACATTTTTAAATTTTAAAGTAAAGGTAGTATTTTTCAGGATTATGCAAGCAATTCGAATGGGGACTTTTTCGAAATTTTCCAAAGAGGGACCAAAGGGAAGACTGACATGTCTTTCAAAAAGTATGTGTAATTTCCTTAGTTTAAAGCTATATACATAATACTTACATTGTAACATTTTTGCAACATTGCTAAAGTAAGTTTATAATTTTATTGGTCCCGAATCGAAACCTAAAATTTTTACAGCAACTCGCTCAGAAATCTGTATTAATGCAACCATTCCAAAATCTTTCTAAATCTTTAATGTTCTGACGAGGTTAGCCTTACTTGGAATTTGGTATCTGAAATACCAATTTTTTATCGACTGAATAGCCTTCCATTAGGAATTAAATCTTAATACTTTAGTGCTTGCAATTATGTACGAACTTGAATAGTAATGAATAAATGGTTGCCAAATCTTATTGAAACAGTTTTGTACGTCCAAAACTAGAATTGTACGGTCACAGCCATACAAAACTAGAATTGTACGAGGGAGGCCATACAAAACTAGAATTGTACGAGAGAGGCCATACAAAACTAGAATTGTACGAGGGAGGCCATACAAAACTAGTTTTGTACAAAATGACCCATACAAAACTAGTTTTGTACGATTTCGGGTTTTGTACGTAACATATATATATCGATACAAGTAACAAAAATGCTCCGCACAAAAGAGGATAATATGTGTGTGTTGGCTGTATCGTATAAATATATCATTTAAATATCCTTTAAATATATAATAAATATAAATAGGTATATATATCCTTTAAATTCCGGTTGAACAAGTAAAGACAAAAGTTTCATGGGCACGTGACGTTATTTGGCACAGCAAATATTGGTGGATGGTTCCATGTCAAAAGTTGCTCAGCTCACTTAGGGCTTTCATTTGATACCAAATTTGACCACTTTTGAAAAATTTTATTTTTGACCCAAAATCGCCTAAGTCCCCACCCCACCCCACCACAGCACTCTACAGCCACTTTGAGCATGCAGTTCTATGACAAAAGTTGCTCAGCTCGTTTAGGGCTTTCATTTGGTACCAAATTTGACCACTTTTGAAAACTTTCATTTTTGACCGAAAATCGCCTAAGTCCCCACCCCACCCCACCACAGCACTCTACAGCCACTTTGAGCATGCAGTTCTATGACAAAAGTTGCTCAGCTCGCTTAGGGCTTTCATTTGGTACCAAATTTGACCACTTTTGAAAACTTTCATTTTTGACCGAAAATCGCCTAAGTCCCCACCCCACCCCACCGACCACAGCACTCTACAGCCACTTTGAGCATGCAGTTCTATGACAAAAGTTGCTCAGCTCGCTTAGGGCTTTCATTTGGTACCAAATTTGACCACTTTTGAAAAATTTTATTTTCGACCACTTGACCCCCCACCCGACTGACCCTTCAAACGGCAAAGTGGAACCAGCCCAGCAAAATAGGTACGTCGGACGGCAAAACGGATACCAGGAATGAGCTGGGCACACCAGAAAACCCCTATAGACAAAGTTTTGAGAGGCCAGGTAGAGCCTACTATGGACCTCCAGGAAGCGGTTTCCGACATGACCCTCCAGACGGCAAAGTGGAACCAGCACAGCAAGATGGATGAGTCCTACGGCAAAAAGGACACCGGGAATGAGCTGGGTGCACCAGAAAACCCCTATAGACAAAGTTTTGAGAGGCCAGGTAAAGCCTACTATGGACCTCCAGGAAGCGGTTTCCGACTTGACCCTCCCGACGGCAAAGTGGAACCAGCCCAGCAAGATGGGTGGGTCTGACGGTAAAACTGACTGCGGGAATCGATTCTCCGTGCCAGAAAACCATTGTATGGAAGATTTGAGCGTTCAAAGTTAAATAGATAGCGAGAAATTTCGATTTTTCATTTTTCGAATTTTCGTCATCTTTGACGGGCCACTGTGGTCGCTAGGGAAGTGATAGATAAACGCAACCTGGACCATTCGTTAGTTCAATATATGTAATTTCTGAATATAAAAAGAAATCAGCTCCAGCTCGTAACGTTCGACCTGAGCGACGACCACAAAAATGGTCACTTTTCGCTATGAGCCGACTTTGCGGCGCCACTGCGGCGCTGTGGCGCAGCTGCGGCGCAAAAAAAGTTGTGATTCTTAAATTCTTTAGAGGGTACTACTAGACCCCATAGCCCTTTAGGTTGGCCCACCGCTGCAGATCACGTGACAGCGGCGAACATTATGTACAATACAACCATCAAATAGGAGAAACCGAAAAAAAACATCGCCGCCATAACCGGTCCGGGGCGCAACTTTTTAACGGTAAGTGATACGGGGCTGAAACTTCACAGACATACTAAACTCGATGTGCTCTACAATTTGCGCATGAAATCTGCGCAGGATTTTGCGCAGCTTCTGCGCAGCTTATTTTACACTGTCTCCAGCCACTTTTCACACATATTATAGGGGTCGCTGCCGCGACCCCTATGATATTGAAATTACATAGATTTTAAATTTGTACGGGGGAAACCGTCGTCTATGTACGTTTATAAAGTAGGAGATTCAGTCTAGGTTTTTTTGCAAAAATCGTTTGTTTGCGTAGTTTGCAGATATGAACAATAGTTTTGACAACGACAGAAAATAAAAATAACAGTAACAATGACGAAAGAATGACCAAGCCAAAATGTGGAAGTTTATAGCACCAAATTTTAAAGTTTTTCTTGGAATTTTCTCGTCATGCGAGCTACCGATCCGAGCATGCCAGCATTTAAGAACTTTTATCGCGTAACTGCTAAAAACTACTACGGATAGATCTGTATGGCAGTCCCGTCATCGCGACTTGAAGGTAAGAAAAGTAGACAGGAAAAACAGAAAAAAGGCCTATCCACAAAATTTCGGGAGTGCGTATATACGTATATGGCCGAAAAATTTGACGGACCGGGCCGAGCGGGCCGAAACTTTTCACGGGCCGGCCCGGACGGGGCCGGCAAAACTTTTTCACGGGCCGGGCCACAAAAATTCGGCCCGTGCAGGTCTCTAGAGTGGGCTACCCCCCATTCGTTGTGGGTTTATGCACTCATTCAGATTTTGTACCTTTAGCTTTAGAGAAAGCTCTACACTATTAAAAAGACTCCTGCAGAAACTACTGGAATTCTTGTAGTTTTCTACAAAAGTGCTCCTGTGCGGTCAGTCACTCGCGGAGATTCCTGTAATATCCACTACACTAACTTTTGTATTTTTGCCGGCCTCTCGAAGAGGAAACATGACTTTCCTGTAGAAAATACTATGGAAACGTGTAGTTCTTTTACAGGAGTTACCTGTAATTTTGTTCGACTTTTCTGGCAATCCTAGTTCACTTGCCAAACAAACCTGTAGTTTTGCAAGACAAAACCGGTAATTTTCACTGGAGCGACCTGTTATATAATGGAAAAGAGGGGGCGCAGGTGCGCGGGGGAGGGAGCCGCTCCCAAAATTTTTTCGGCGGGGGCGCCCGTTACAATAAATCCCCTATATATATATATATACTGGGTGTTGAAAGACTGAAAATTTGAAAACATTCACAAAATTTCGGTCTTCACAAATTATGACCACTTTCGCCCTTATAATATACTCAGTTTGCTTTATCAGCGAATCGAGTAATAACCTGTGGAGTAAACCTGTAAATCAAAATAGAAGATTTTTGACCAAAAATTTCCGGCGACGCCGGAAAAATTTTGAAAGCTTTGACCAAAAATTATAAAAATTTGGCACTTTCTGGGCACCTTAGGGTGAGTGGGGGGCGGAGAAGCCCAAAAAAGTGGGGAGGGGAACGAGTGCAAAATTATCATTGAGTGAGCGATTTTTGAGCAATTTACTGTCAAATCAAGCCAATTTCGTCTTTCAGAGGAAAAAAGTAGGAAAAGTAGGAACTGTCCGAGCACTGAACAACTTCTTATTTTGCCCACAAAAAGTGTTAATTTTTAAACATTTTTTTGTTTCTACAAAATGAAAGAAATTAAAGATTTGAAGCACGATTTCATCTAAAAACTAATAAATTTCTTAAACTTCTGGGGGGCTGTGCCCCCCAGACCCTCAATGGTTTTTTGTTACTCTAAGTATTGTTAATACTCAGTAATGTTACATACATAATAGACACTAATATTTTGTAAGTGCGTATATATATATATATATACGTATATATATATATATATACGTGAGTTAGTGAGCTTTCGAATGAGCTATATATAGCAAGCTTAACAAAAAAAATCACCCGAAATTTTAACAAAAAAAATCACCCCACCCTGACTCACAGGAAAGTCGCAGAGACCCAATTTTTTGCATGGTGATAGCCACACATCTCGACATTACAGCCTGTGAGTTTGAGCCCCTAGGCCCTCTCCATGCGTTCAGGGCAGACCTTTAAGTGAGGGTACCCAAAAGTGACCTCAAAAACGTTCATGGCCAAAGTTCGAATTTCGGCTGCTATTTTCTAAGGGGAACCCTAGGCAACCCATATTGTGCATGTGACATGTCCTGACTATGGGCTATCGATACATATATAGAAGTTCCTAGTTGGACCTCTGAGCCGTCCCGGGGTGGGTGATTTTTTTTGTTAAAATTTTAACAAATAAGTAATCATTTTTATGTTTCGTTACTGAAGTCAGAACAGCAGCTAGAGCAAAACTAACGTCAAAATCGAGCTCAGCGACCTCGAAAACCCTTATATACGTTGTTTTTGAGGTTGCCTGACACTTCTGGGAGTCCAACCTGGTAACCAGCCGGGCCTGGACCGTCCGACGGTAAACGTGATCCCAGAAGTCAGTATTAGCCCATAGTTACCTAAAAACTAATGCCAGATTTGAATTCAGCGCCCTCGAAAACGCCCTAGGACATGTTTATAGCCACTTCGGACGGTCCAGTTGGTACCTGGAGGGTCCGGACGGGTCCGGCAGGGGTCACGTGACCGTGAGTCATACCCCAGCAACATACAAAGTTCTGAGTTTCTCTGCCAAAATGCCTGGAAATAGGTTATAATCACTCACAAACACGAAAAAACAACGTTTTAGCCTTTAAAACGGCACTTTAGAGCCACCAGACTTCATACTGGACGCTGTCGGGGGCCGTCAGTTACCACTAAGACTTCGGCGGGGTCAGTTGCCTTAGTTGGAGCACTAGGCTAGCGGTTTGGGGTTCTAAATACGTTATTTAGTGCGCTCTATCCAAAACTGATGAGAAAAAGTTGCTAGCTGCTCTCTGGGATCCGATCCGCCACTGATTTTTTTTTGTTAACGGGTGATTTTTTATTTGTTAAACCTTTAACGAAAAAAATCACACATTTTCGTCTACTGCTACTTACTGGTAGGTGGTAGAGCAACGAAACTGGGGTGGTTTTAAAGCTTAGCCCAAGACCTATCCATGCACTAGCGTAGATACGGGGGGGGGGGGCGGGGGGGGGCGGCCGCCCTCCCCGAAATAATGGCTTTGCCCCCCTGAAAAATTGGGCAAAAGAAAAAGTTTACGCCCGCGCGAATCGCGGGCGTTTAATTTTATTAGAAACATATATACACAAATTATACATTAATGCTTTAAATTAGCTCAACATTGGTGCATTTTCTACACAATTAAAAAATTTTCGCGCCTCCTGCGCGAATTTTGGCTATTTAGATTATCAAAATTATTATTTTTCATTAAGCATGCTAACAAATGTTTGTATATATAAAGTTGCTTTGCAGTTTTGCTGTTATCTGCGTTATTTCCAACATCATCATCAGCCTTGTCATAATTGGTTGATATCATCAGAATACGCAGTTCTTACGTGATGAGAGCATCCTAATGGTTTCAGTTTTCGGGCAAAACAGTAAACGTAGTAAATAGCAAATAAAAGTACAAAGTGTTGTTAGTCCATTGATAAATCATTTAAAAAGAATTAAATGTTTCAATAGCGTTTAATTGCGAAATTTAAAAATTTTCTCAACTTCTGGGGGGCTCGGCCCCCCAGACCCCCCCATTTGGGACTAAGGGTATTGCTTTCAGTCGCAACAAGTCGAAACATTGACCATAGAAAACTTTTGAATTAATAGGACAACTTGCAGTATATATATATATAATACACAGTGTGCGTGTAATCGTTACGCAAAAATAGAAAATCCCCCCCCCCTCAAAAGTCCTCAGTCAAAACCGCCCCCCCCCCCCTGAAAATTTTTTGTACCTACGCTACTGTATCCATGGGTCCTCAAAGTAATCGATTTGGTTTAGTTTTGCGAAAGTTCCAGCCAAAAAACCGAATTTTGATTTTTTTTGTTAAGCTTGCTATATAGTTTGTCTCTCTTCTAGACCCTGCCGTTATGGAGAAATTAAAGTTTGCCGTGTCGGGGAAAAAACCAATGCAAGAAAAAACACATCGGCGCGAAAAAACCCACCCGGATTTTTTGCAGGAAGCGTGTCCGAACTATATATTTTGACGGTGCCATTACAAAGAGCGTGTTGTTTTCAGTAGGTCTACAACCAAAAATACCAACATTTTTGACAAATTTCAGAAAAAATTAAAATTTGAAAATTTAGTGTGTTTAACACATAAATATAGGCTACTTTTGCCAATTTTTTAAAAGTGTCTATTTTTGGTAGTTTTTAAACATCCTATCGACTATAAAACGTGTTTTTCCTGTATTTAGAGCCAAATTACACCCATTTCAAGGCAAAAATAAGCATTTTTGGCCAAAAATGACATTTTAGCTTGAAATGGCACCATGTCCGATTTATATATACCCCCTGGACCACCCATAACAGAAGGAACCCGGTTAAATCCTGTAACAATTTAATCCTAACGTGGACGATTTTTCGGGGGGCGGAGGTGGGGGAACCCCCCCCCCCCCCCAAAATGACAAAGTTTGGCGACCCCCCCCGATTTTCAGATTTTTGCTACCCCCCCCCCAGATTTTTTGCCAAAAAGTGGCCGAAAATAGCATAAAATCGAAACTTTAGGGCTGATCCCCCCACTCTCCGTCCGAACCCCCCCCCCCAAATTTTTTGCCCAGCCACACCTATGGGGGGGGGGGTGGCTACCAAAAAACTGAAAATCTGGGGGGATCGCGAAAATTTGTCATTTTGGTGGGGGGGGGTCCCCATAGGTGTAAAAAGGTGGGGGCGGGGTTGCGGGGGGTAGGCCCCCCAAGCCTTTTTCCAACCCTCACCCAAAACTTTTTTGGGGCGGACGTCCCCCCCCCCAACTGGGGGGGGGGTAGTCGCGCCGAAGGAGCGAAAAATGCCCAAAAATTGGGTATTTTTAGGGTAAATTTTGAAAAAATTTTCAAAAATGTCCAAATTGTTGGCTTAAACTGTTTATTATTATGAGAAATACACGTTTTTAACTGTATTATGGATCTTATGACTCAATATTGACCTTATTTTGGACTTGGAAACATGTTGGAAATCAAGTTTTTGAGTTTAAAACCACTGTCTAATGTTAAAATTATTTTATCGTTAGATGTTTTTTATCATTATAAACGGCTGAAAATGCTATTTTTGGCATAAAAAGTGAAAAATTTTTTGGGGGAAGGTTGGGGGGCTCCTGGGGCGGGGTTGGGGGGGTCGCCACAGGGGGCCCCCCCAGAAAATGTTGGGGGGTGGCCTCCCCCACCCCAAATCTCCGTTACACCTATGGGGGTCCCCCCCCCTAACACCCCTATGCTGGGGAGCGGGGCGTAAGGGCCCCCCCCCCCCAGTTTCCGGGGGGGGGGGGGCCACCCCTACCCCAAATCGCCCCACCCCACCCCCTCAACACGCAACAAATGGTATACCCAACAAATGATATGCGCAGCACCCCCTCCCTATTCCGACAGCTGCTGAAATTCGAAAGACTAGGCTTATTTTAGACCAAGCAATCACAGATTAAGCCAAGCCAAGCACACTTGGTTGGCTTGGCTTAAAGGTAACATGTGCAATCAATTCAAACTACCTAGTGAAATTCAAAATACTTGGCTTATTTTAAACCAAGCAATCACAAATTAAGCCAAGCCAAGCACACTTGGTTGGCTTGGCTTAGAGGGGTCCCTTAGAGGTGACATCTGCAACCAATTAAAAGTATTAGTAAATTATTCAATATATGCTATAGACCAAGCAATTCACCATAACCCAAGCCAAGTTTAGTTGGTTGGCTTGGCTTTCAGGTGACATGTTTAGACATGTTTACTTGAAAATATAAGTAAATTATTGAACATATGCTATACACCAAGCAATTTCAACATAAGCCAAGCCAAGTTTACTTGGTTGGCTTGGCTTTTACGTGACATGTGCAACCACTTCAAACACTAAGCAAATTTATGAATATATCGTTTAGACCAAGCATTTTCACCATACGCCAAGCCAAGTTTACTTGGTTGGCTTGGCTTTTACATGACATATACTCCCACTTAAAACTGTAAGTAAATTATTGAATATATCGTAATAGACCAAGCAATTCCACCATAAGTCAAGCCAACTTTACTTGGTTGGCTTGGCTTTGAGGTGACATGTGCTAGCACTTCAAAATATAATTAAATTGCCAAGCCAAGTTCACTTGGTTGGCTTGGCTTTGAGCTGACATGTGACACCACGTGCCACAATTGACCACATTCTTTTTACACCAAGCAATCTAACCATAAGCCAATGCTTGGTCGCTCTAAGCCTAGCCATGGCTTATTAAACCAAGAAAACATTTCCTTGAAAATAACCTTGGCTAACACATTATATTACTTGGCCTTTACTACAACAATTTTAACCAAGCTCCTTTACAACGGCTTATCATCAGCTTTTCAAAGCTCAATTTTAGCCTAGAACTAATAAACCAAGCCTATAAAATCCAGGCACGGGCCTATTACCAAAATTGTCGTTAATTTAAGGTATAAATAGGTAAGTCTCATAGAAACAGTCTTGAGCAGACACCTGCAGGAGGCAAATTGCTTTTATCCAAGTTTAACCTTTTATCAAACTAAGTTACAACTTACAATATATGCATGACCTCGTTATCCATCTAACGGTAGATGGTTGGCCTTTTCTTGACACGGGCGCTGTTAAATTTTGGGTCGCGACGTTTCGCCCATCTTTACCTGTGGGAGTCTTCAGTGCAAGAAAGGCCAATCATCTACCCCTAGATATGCAACGCCACGAAGAGCATGTTGATCAGAAGAGCTCATTATTGTTGGACCATTCTTCAGCGGTAAGTTCAGCACTCTAGGGAACTGGTCTTAGTGGGTCCTAGGTTGATGATTTAGTGATGAACTCTATATTTTTGATCACAAATATTAGTAATAGTACCTTTCTTTCATATTCATTCCAAATTTACCTAACATCAAAATGGCCAGACCAGCAGCCGCCAACACCAACTGAAATGCCAGCTGGAATTGTTCCAGCTGCATCGGAGAGGCAGTGCTGTTCTGATTTCGGATGGCGCACTCCTTTGTGTAGGGATCCCGTTTCAGAAACCGGTACTGATGATACTGTAAAATCCCTGCCTGTGACATCTGCATGGCAGCTCGCGAAAAGTTCATCAGCAGCGGCGAACCGCGTCGAAATGCAAAGGCTCTTGGATCCACGAATTTCGGTTCCGGAATCAGGGACAGTTGGCACAGTTTTGGATTTTTCTGAATCCAGTAGTTGAAGTAGTCCACCTCCTCAAAGACGACATAGGTTGGATGCCGCACCAGAATCTGATCCGTACTCTGATCGTCTGAAAAAGAGGCCAACTGGAATCATGACTTAAAATAAATATCCAAAAATTTGGAATAATATTAATAGAATAAGTGTCTTATCTGATTTTTCTCTGACAACCAATGGGTTATGCCAAGGGTAGAGTGTGACAAGCGTCAAGCTCATAGTTATTAGGCTTGCGCCATCATCTGCACGATAACGGCGGACCCCCCTCCCCCCCAAATTAGACCCATCACTTCAAAGAAATTTGAATGCTATGTTTGTGCGCTGAAGCTCGCA
Organism: Trissonchulus latispiculum; assembly: GCA_030248195.1. Taxonomy (NCBI): domain Eukaryota; kingdom Metazoa; phylum Nematoda; class Enoplea; order Enoplida; family Ironidae; genus Trissonchulus; species Trissonchulus latispiculum. The sequence continues at coordinate 10,311 of JASAND010006109.1, read as the reverse complement.
ACAGACGCACAATGAACCAACTGACTAGTTGTGTTTTTGAGCTTTAGAACATAAACATAGCGTGCAAATTTTTTTGAAGTGATGGGTCTAATTTGTGGGGTGGGGGGGTCAGCCGTTATCGTGCAGATGATGTCGCAAGCCTAAGAGCTTGACGCTTGTAACACTCTTAGTTATTATGTACTCTTGATTATGCTAACATTAACAAGGGCACATATTCTTGAGAGGTCATGTATCGGTTTGGTCTTAGTTTTTACCTGCTCTTATACCTGCTTGCAAATGTGGGGGAGACCGTTTGCTAAACCCTAAAACTAACCGAAACGTCAAGATTGCTCCGAAATTTATACAAAACCCATGCCTGAATTTGCAGTTTCCAGAGCCATTATTGCTACGGGTTTAGCGCTTTTTGGAGTTGTTGGAAATTTCACGATATCTTCGCAAGTTTTGGTTAAAAACATTGGTGATTTATCTCTCCTCTCTGGGCTTATCATCAGTCCATTGGCTCTGAAGTAGCACCCAACTTTCAATTTAGGAGGGGTCCATCTCAACCCCTGCTCCCAGGCCTTCCTCTGTTGTGGATTGGGCTTACTGTCAATTATGACAGGCGGATTGACCAAGGATGCCTCGTAGAGTTCCTGAAGACCGCCTTGCGATGCGGGACTGTAGAAGACGGACCCGGTAGTGTAGGCAGCGATTCGGTACTGCTTCTTTTTGATCAACTCCGCCAACTGTCCGACTGTTCTGATTGGCAACGGCGGTGGCGTCACAATCAAACGACTGGCCAGACCTGCCTGCATCAAATAAACTAAATAGTTGGAAAATCATCGGATAGTTGGGTTAAACTGCACGTATTTTTAACTAACTGCAATTTGATCTGATTTCAACCAATCGTGTGAATAGAATTGGATCGAAGTAGTCAGGTCTAGGACTGACAATGTTTTTCGTTTTTCAATGAAAAATTATAATAAAAATTCCTTACAATGCTCAATCGTAATATAAAACCGCAATGCTGCTTCATTTAGCCTTTTAATTTGTGGCTTACATTAGGCTGCACTTACTATCTGACAATCAAATTTGTTTACTTAACTTAATTAGTATACACCACGCTAACCTGGTAAAAAGCTGATACAAAAAATGTTCCTATGAATATTGCAGTGTATAACACTTTCATGTAGGGTCGTTCACCCAGGAATTTGGTGATAGAACGCTGACTGGTGCTAATCGATACTGCTTCGATAAAGCCATTAATCAGGGCAAAGTCATGATCAGCTCGATAAACGTAGATAAAAATTGCCACTAAACTGATGCCAAGCAGTAAAACCGCCCAAACGATGGGTCCAAATGTCTCCAGTAGAAAGCGTACAGATTTGTTGTAAACAGGATAGTGAGTGGCTATGGCAAAATGGCCTTCTTCAATTACCTGTAAGCATTTCTGAGTTTAGTTATAAAGTGTTTGGTAAATTAAAGTGCGAAAACTAGCTTCTGCCTTAACCACGTTTTCTTGAAATTAAACTTTACATTCCATAATAAGAGCAAAAATCATGCGCAGCTGCTGGTCCGTCTGTATTGTAAACAAGAAATCAATAAGTATCAATCCCGCCAGGGATTTGCATCAATATGCCGATTAAAACAAATATAGTTTTAATTTTACCTGACCTGAGTAAAGTCAACAACAGTTCGTCTGGCAGCTGTTGGGGTTAGAAATGGTAAGGTTGTATCGATTACTCCATCAACGATATCCCCAATGAATCCATTCCAGGTTCCATTGACCAGCTTCCCAAATTCTTTGTCCTTCTCTAAACTGTCAGAATTAATCAAAACTTTTTAAAAACTAAATCTAAACTGTGTTTAATACTCGGAGAAAGTTGGATAATATATAGCTAACATATACACCTCTTAGTGTGGTCTTTCTTTACACACTTACGTCTAACAAAACAGCAGCGGAGGCCTAAAAATTTGCAGACTTCGGCAGTATAGAGGACGTAAAAACCCGCCGGCTGATCCAAGACAGATTCGGCCAATTCGTTGAACCAGAATGCTTTCGGAATCAGTTGAAAATAGCCAATGCAAACTTCGCAGCCGTGGGGATAGTTTCCATTGTTACAAGCAGTCATAAGAAAATAAATGGGCAACCTACGAAAGCGGAGACCAACATTAGCAGACTATCTCTCCCGCGTTCTCAAACTATCCAAAATCACTTTGTCCCGACAAAAGCTTATTCCGATTCTGAGAGGATATGGCTTAGTGGAAACTGAACCTAAACCAAGCTTTGAGCTAAACTAAAGAATAGTAGAAGTTTAGTATACTGTAGATGCACAAGCGAACCCTGAATCTTAACCTGGACCGACGCTTTACCGATTGGGTCACCCATGCACAATTAGACCAACCTTGAAAGTTTTGATTCGATTCCAAACTTCAGTGGTCTGTGATTGAGCGGGTCTACAGCCCTGCCAAAAACACACATTATGTTGGCATGTGGTACAAGACGGCTGTAGAATATACAAGATACTTGACGAACGAGTGAGAGATATCCCTACTTCCCCCAAATCCGAACAACTAAACCCTAAAATGGGGATCAAACTCACAGCCGATCAAACTCCTTCCAGATCAGCAGAAAACGGATGGATCCCATGGAAAAAATGAAAAATGTATACCACTAAGGAATGGTGTCCAAAAACTACATGTTTTAGTGATTTTTCAAAACCGTTATGGCAAAATCGTAAATGTTTGCTTAGTTTGCGGCCAAACGCTATGAATGCAGATAATAAGGAGTAAACAGTAACCCTTCTTTAAAATTTCCGAATCATTCCGATGTGTAATGGAATTAGTAAAATAAGGTGCTAAAAAAAGAAATAATCGAGAATTGATCTAAAAATGTTCAAAAATAATCAACCCGCAAGGAAGAACTCATATGCCAGGGATCTGTGAAGAAAAGTGAGGATCATCAATATGTAATGTATTTAGCAATTAATGTCCAAGCAATGATTGTACAGATTATTTTATGTTTGCCTAGCTAGAGTTGCCAGTATTCAGCGAAAATCATAATTTATTAATAAGGCTCAGGATTAATATCCAATTAGGACGCGAATCTTAGTTTTAATTATAATCTTAGGCTTAATTTGGTCCTACTAACGTGTGTTTATTAACAATACTAATCCAGGAGCTATGTAAAAGGGGTATTCCGGTCTTAATCCCTTTAGTAAGTGGAGTTGTTACTCCCACACTAAGATAAAAGTCAACATTTGAACTTTACTTAGGTGAATAAGCGAATAACGCCTATTATCCGAGTCGAATAAGGCTTCCTCCGCAATTTAACAAACCACTAGTGTTTGGATACCAATTAACAGGGAGTCACAAAATGCGAAGTTTATGTGCATAATTAAACTGAAAATTAGTCGTAAAATCGCCTATAAAATGGAAATTGACATCAAAAATAGCAAATATTGGAAGATGGTTTACCATTAGGTACGAAATAGCTAAGTACGTAGTTAGGTAGAGATAATTAGCAATAATTAAGTGTTTATTAGGTAATAATCAGTTTATTTTAGTATTTTTGGTCGAAAAATGACTTGGGCTTATATAAAAGAGAATTTGATTCTGATTCTAAAAATCCAAACCCGACTTTTCAACTCCCAATAATAAGAAAGTTATGAGCTAAAATGCTTTTATAAGATTACTTTTGGTGTCGTAATCTTATCACTCCAAAAAGGAGTGTACTAAAATTGGTTTTCTTTGCCTTAAAGTTAAGGCAAACCTTTTTCCTTTTTTATTGTCTGGGAGGTTGTCTACCTCCCAGACTACACCTGAGTCAGGTGTTATTCCCCCCACCTCTTTTCTTTCTTCTCTCATTGCTAGGCCTCTTTCTTCTGGGCCTAGCAGTTGTCCTCGCCTGAACTTTTGGCCGAGGACGAGGCCAACAAAGAGGAAACAAAGAAAATAGTAGGATAAGCCCAAGTTATTGGATTTAGAGGGGGCTTACCCCCCTTAATAATAATAATAATATAAATGTAATTAGCTAGGTATATGTAGATAAGTACGTAGATTATCATGATATAAATTGTAACTTATAGAAAATTATATTTCTTGCGTAATAATTCATTAAAGTGCCGAAATTTCGCAAAGTTTTCCCTTTGGTTACGTTTATGTGTTAAAGAAAATTTCGCAAAGTTTCACCAAGTTTCGGCACTGGAAATATATCAAAAATGGGTCAGTTGGGAGGCAATAATTCCAAAATCTCATTAATTTCGACCACTAATGGCCAGCTGGCTCAGCCCGCCGCTGCGCCCCACGTGAAAAAGGTGGCAAGCTTCTAGAAAGTTCTAGAACTTTCTAGAAGCTTTGCCTTCAAAACAAGAAGGCAATCCGCTCCAACTTTCGCTAATGACCTGTCACCGAGCTGTCAGCAAAACTGTCAGCTCGGTCCCAAAAATTTTCTTTCAATCAGTGTTCGCTTGAGAGCAACCGAAAGCGGTTGCTTCCCCCTCCCTTTGTGCGTTCCCTAGTGCAGTTGTTACCTGCATAGGGAGTACAACGCACTTTCCCCCGGTTAGGCCAAAACAATAGGACTTTTCTGGCCTTCGGGCCAGAAAAGATTTTGAGAAAATCCAGCGAACACTCACCATTTAGGGCCGCGTAGGTGTATTATACCTGGCCAAGAAACTGACTTGAGAAGCACAAATCCTAGGATTTAAAGGCCCTTTTGGCCATTTTTTCATTGTATTTTTGAGGCCTTAGGGCCACTTTTTCTATATGCATTTTTTAGGCCTTGGGCCATTTTTTATACACTTTATGAGGCCAATGGGCCATTTTTTATATGCATTTTTGGGCCGAAGAGCCCCACTTTCCCAGTATATTTTGGGCCTGAGGCCATATTTTTAGTTATGATAGCATGTATGGGCCTTGAGCCACTTTTATTTATTTTATTTCATTTTATCTTTCTGTCCATTATTATTTTATTATTTTTATAAAAAGGGGCAGCTCATGTAAACCCCTCCTGTTCGATGGAGGTCTTGAGAATTGCCCCTGTCTTTTAGTTTTTCTGTTTTTTGTGTCGACACTCTCTGTATACCGAGGTTTGCTGACCTCCACCTCCCATTATCTTATTCATTTATTTTGTTATCTTTTTAGTTGTACTTTTTGGTCAAGCCACGACCATGTCTTTACCTTTTAGTAAGGCCCTTTTGGCCTAAAAATTGGGGTTTTTAAAGTAGAATACGGGCTATTTAAGTGGGGACCCAATCCCTAAGTTTGAGTTAGAGGGTCCCTTTGCTACGACCCTACTTTTATTGAGTTAATTAATAGGAATACTTACCCCACAGCCGGCAACTAGGAGGTCGTGGGTTTGTTAAGCCTTAAAAAATCATTGCTTTTATTCTGTAATTGTTGCTGTAGGTCGGTATCTAAAAGCAGTAGGCTATTAAAGCACGAGAAGAACTTTTAAACCAAATCCTAAAATTAATCACTTACTTTAAAATAATTAATAATTAAGCGTTTTACGGGGAATGACCGGCTTCCCTATTAATTAATATAATTGCTGTTAGTAGTTTTGTTTAGTAGTAGTTTTGTTTAGTAATGATTGCTTAGCAATCATTACTCACAGGGCTTTCACAAAATCTCAAACTTCTCAAAAGTGCCAAAAAGTCCCGCGCTATAAACTGAGTTTTAGAAACCTAAAACTCATAACAAAATTCTCGTTAAAATTCAATTAATTTAGTATGTTTAAAATAATAGCTAGTAGTATAAGGCATTCAGCATTAATTAGAGTTAGCTTCCATTTAGATTGTTTATAATCATGTCTGTTTTTAGGATTAGCTAGATAAGTACCTACCTAAGAAATCGTATGTTTGTGTATGTATGAATTGTATGAATGGCATTGTATTGGCTCTCATGACTGTATGTGCGTTGACTCGCGGAAACTCCTTCTGTCCGATGAAGGTTGTGAGCATCGCTGGGGTGATCGAGACTCAGATAGTAAGCAGGAATGAAGTGTACGTGTGAATTTGTATGACTGATTGGGTACCTGTAATTAGTGTTGGGATTGGCCGAAAATTTGCATGGTTGGCTTGGCTTGGCTTGGCCGGAGTTTGAAGTTGGCCGGCCAATTGGCCGTTGGCCGTTGGCCGGCCATTGGCCGGTGGCCGGCCAACGGCCAATGGCCAACGGCCAATTGGCTGGCCGTTGGCCGTTGGCCGATGGCCGGCCAATGGCCGTTGGCCGGCCAACGGCCAATGGCCAACGGCCAACTGGTTGGCCGTTGGCCGCTCGTTGGCCGTTGGCTATTTCTTGGCCGTAAGCTATTGGCCGTTCTTTAGCTATTTGTCAACGTTGGCGAGCTGTTTTGAGCTTACTATTTTTATTCAACTACCGTGCTTAATTAGGCGTCAACTTAATTAAACTTCATTTTAATAGTACAATTTACAATTTACAATATTTGTAAAATAGTTTTTCCAAACATTTAGCTCTAACCCGCGATAACTCTGTTTTAATTTTGCTGGAGGACCGCAATAAAGTGATGACACGTTCACCGCCAGACATATTTAAAAACTACGTTGTTAGAACACTTAAAATTTGCATGCAATTAGCAATTTTAATTGTAAGATAACGATAAAAATTGTCAACATCTAAGTGAAAATCTATAGTACTGTATCTAATGTAACGTTTATACAGCAACATGTTTACGATATTATGCAGCAAGATTAAATTTTTCAACACAGTTAACGCACAAGATCAGTAAATTTGAGCTTGGCCAGCACTCGGCCATTGGCCAGCCAACGGCCAACAGCCAGCCAGTTGGCTGTTGGCCGTTGGCCGTTGGCCGGGCATCGGCCAACGGCCAACGGCCAGCCAATTGGCCGTTGGCCATTGGCCGTTGGCCGGCCAACGGCCAATGGCCGGCCAAGCCAACTGGCCGAGATTTTCTCGGCCAACGGCCAATGGCTTGGCCGGCCAATGGCCGGCCATTGGCCAGCCATTGGCCGCACCGGCCAATGCACAACACTACCTGTAATATGAGTGCATTCTAGTCTAAATGATGCATAAGTGAGGCATAAGTGGTTACTAAATTAAGTATTGAATAAATGTTGTTTAAATTATGCTCAATTAGTTAATAGGGTTACGTAGTTCAATATTAGACTACCTAGGATCTTTGTATGAATGTTCAATGCAATGTAGTTGTCAGTGGTAGTCGAGTAAGTGATCGTCCAAATGGTTAATGATTCTCTGTGTGCGTGATCCGTATGAAGTACCAATATTATGCTAGGATTCCTATAGTATGCAGGAAATGGTAATAAGTAATGTGATTTTGGGTTGCAACTATTGTATGTATGTTCGGAAGTTTGTGAATACGTGGTTGCCTAGGAAATTTAGGTTTAGGTTCAGTTTGGTAAATGTGCAAATGAGATTAGGACGTTAGACTATGATGTTTCATTGAAAGTGTGCGTTAACTTTCCTCCAACTCGTTAATACTCGTTAAGAACAGGAAGTCGTTACCTTCCTTATTTAGAATCGTGAAATCAAAAGTTCTCAAGTTCAAATATTGCGTTTTCCTCAAGCTTGCGTGTTAGTTAGTTGATACGTGTCGAAGACAGGAAGTTGTTACCTTCCTTGCTATGGCTTGGAAAACAAAGATCCCAAAATTAATCACTTCAATCAATTTAATGTTTTTCGAGCTTAGCCGAGCGAATGGGCACCTATCTGCTGCTAAAAGGGCCCGAAAGTGTATCAATTTTGAATAACAGGTTTTAATTATACGGAAGCAGACCGTATAAAGGGAAATCAAGTTGAAATTATAGTTCCACATTGAAAGTGCAATTTCTTGCACAAGAACGCAAGAAATTGCCTTAAAAAATTAGCGTTTTGCTTAAAATCAATTTTCAGTAGTGTAATTTTACTCAAACCGCTCAGAACTTGCGTTAATCCGCTTAAGTCTCAAATCCTTGTAACAGTTTCGATTTGTGCAAGTCCACTTCAAGTTAAGAAAGCCAAAACGTGAGTAATGGTTGCTGGGTTCGAATCCCGCGCCTGTAACTTGTTCTAATGGGTTTTAACCCATTTGATTCAGGTGCGGTTTGTGAGAAGGACTGATCCTGCCCCCGCCTGAAGTCAGACTGTCAATTCATTGGAATCTTATTGGTATCATTATTCTGTCAAGAGTGTGTCAAGTAGAATTAGTCGCCCGGATCAGGGATCGTATTGTTGGAACGGATCATTAAGTCGTATCATATTGGAACTGATTAAGCTAAGGTACTTTGGAGTCGATAGAATCAGATTTACTGGTCAAGGCAGAGACAGTCTCAAGCGAAGCACCAGAGTCTATAGTGGGACCTAAAACCAAAAGAAGTGAACTTAACACTTTACTTTGATTACTATAAACGGATCTCCATTCTTTCAAATCAAAAAAAGATGACCTTTACCGCGATTTTTGTCATTCTTACTGAGGGGGTTGTTATCCCCCTGTCTCTGGCCTAAGCCGCCCAGTGATTGCTAACTAGACCGTGGTAGAAGACTTAACGAAGAGATTAAATTAAACTTAACTTGTACTAACCCCATAAACGGACCAGGAAACTCCCAACCGGACCCCCCCTTGTGTTTGTCCCTCTGGCGACCGTATAGCATCCGAAAGTGCTATTGTTACTAGCATTTCGGGCTCACCCACAGACCGGAACCGTTGTACTACTAACCCTTTAATCTAGTTAATTTAAATTGTTTAGTAGCTTTCCTTATTGATACTATATTGTCCTTGGTAAGGAGGACGGAAAAGGATTATAACTCCTTTTATAATTATAGAGTTATAATCTATTAACACGAACACAAGCATATAGGGACTGCACGAAAGAGTTTAGTAATTAGGCTTAGTGTCTAGTTAATTGATTAAGAAAGGAAGGAAAGAGGAATAGAGCAGAACTGAGTTTAGTAACCGGAACCTTGTCCCTATCAACAATTAGTAATTTGGGTAATTCTAAGCACATACTGGCAACTCTGGCAAACCATATACTGTTTGCCTGTAGTAACTGAAGTGAATCTCTATTGATAGTTTGTGTTGTACACTGCTTATAGCCTAATCGACCCCTGTATTGTTATCATTAATATTGTATCAATATTATCTTTATTAATAAACTGTTGTGCCCTGTTATTGGATCTATCGACTAGGGCATAAGGATCAGATCAAGTGTGTGGATTCAAAGCCCCAGTACAAGTAAGTGACTAAAGCGAAACCCTTGGACCCCTACAAAGAATCAGCTGTCGTCATTATCTTCTGTTCTCGATTTGACAATCTGAAGCAGAGAATCAGTGTTCATTGTTACTGACCTGATTCATCACTTTGAAAAAAGCAAGTGTCGACCCCGCTTGCTTGATCACTTCAACTGGAACCCCCTGCTCACACCAAACGGACTCACGAAAGAAGACCCCTATCCAGGTCGGCTGCAAGGAATCCTTGATTTTGGACACACCACCTTTCGAGGATCCTGTGCCTAAGTTTACCCTCCCGGTAAACGTGCTGACCTTCCGTGCTATCTGAAGTGGTTGTTACCCTAAGGCTAGATCCGTTAGACCCCGACGGAATAGCATTTCATCAGAGTGAAACTAAGGTTCAAATTTGGATCACTTCATTACACGGTAAATACAGTTTTTGGAGCCCCCAGTGAGGAACATCCTGCGAAGACAATCTTGTTGAAGAAACCTTCCAGTGAGGACAATCACGACCCAACTACTCCATCATTAAGATCAAACGAGGATCAGCCCTAACCCTATCAAGGAACCAACTACGACCCTATAGATCAATCCCAGAAGAAAATATGGATCAGTTTGACCCTGCTGACGACAATGGAAATGGACCCCCGAATATGGGCCCACAGCATGGACCCCCTGGACCCCCAGGTGGAGTCCCACCACCCTACAATCCTCAAATGCCCCAATTGGTGTTCCCTCAGGTACCAATGCTGCCGAACGGGAATATTGAAGGCCTGTTAGGCCAACTTCGTGACAGTATCCAGAATCAGGCCATAGCCGCCTCATACAGGGATATGCCCATCTATTCAGGAAAGGATCATGAAAACTTTGATGATCACCTTGTCAATTTTGAGAGATTCAGTCAACGACTTAATCTGGATGATTATCAGAAAGTCATGAACATCTCATCAACCCTCAGAGGCCGAGCCGCGGAGATCTTCAAGTGTATGCCCAGAGGTGCCATGCAACAAAATGATTGGGAAGCCTCTGTCCGAGCCCTCAGAGAAGTCATGATTCCCCCTATGACAGACATGCATGCCACAGCGAAGCTGTTCAGCATCAGACAGATGCCACATGAATCTGTCG
>JASAND010006108.1:0-64384 GCA_030248195.1 Trissonchulus latispiculum | reverse complement strand
TTGAGAGTTCAGCTCACGTACCAGTTCGCCATTTGTACAGTGATCCTCTCGGGAGTTCGGATGGCGAGCATTGTTACGTTGGCTGACCCCCGTCAGCCCTACAACTGTAAGTCTATTTTATTGTGTGTTTGTTTGTGTATGCTTGAGGGTTCATCCCAGTATTTTATTATTGTGTTGTTATCATTTATAACTTGTTGTTCTGTTCTTTATTAAAGTGTATTTAGTTAGGCTGAGTATTTCTGAGCTCCTGCTAGGTAGGTAGTCCAATTCTGAGTGAGTGAGAGTGCGAGTCATCTCGCCCTTAGGATCGGATTACCCCTGCATATATTGTTTGGCGAGGCTGTCCCGACCGTCTCCTGTAGTCGGTCAGTTATCCATCTGTGCCACGGTCTCCGCGTCCGCTACGTCAGGGCGTGGTAACGGTGTTAGTACGTAGGCAAACCTACTAGCCCCGCTACAATAGTTTGAAATACAGTCCCGGTCAGAAATAGCTTTCTTCGTGAAGGCGAATGCGAAGAGCCTTCGCGAATTCGCGAATGTAGTTTTACATAACTTTCGCGAAGGTCAGCTTGAATTTTCCTTCGCAAGTCTTCTCTTTCACAGCAGGACATTATTAATTACCTGTCTTAAGCTTAAACGTGACTTTAGTGCACAGCTGACTCTTTACTACACAGAGGTAAAATTGACCATTTGGCCGGTGGCTACTAGCAGTTAAGTTAAAGCAGTTTGTTTATTTTGACATCTGTCAGAAAAAACTGCCAATGCACAAAGGACTCTGCATTCACCCCTACGTGAACACTCATCAAAATTTTTGGTGTCGACTGTCTTCGCGAAAGTGCGAATATTCACGAAAATAAGAAGCTTATTACTGACCTTGACTGTACAGCCATTTATGTATAAATATACTTAGATAATTATTACCTAATTACTGCTTACAAATTAACTAAATAATCGGGAGCTTGTTAATAAAAGGTAAGAAGGAACATAAAATCTCAAACTCCATGATACATAAAGGTTAGTAAAAATAAAACTGTATTAGAGCTGAAGGTAATATGAAAACACGAAGTTCCTTCCTATAAGCAAATAAAGATATATAATGTCATAAAATGATGAAGTCTGGTTCGTTCGAACCATATCTGAAGACCATCAGGAGTTGTATTTCTAAGTGTTCAACTTGCGGAGCAACATATTTTTTCAGCTCAGCTTTAAACTCGTACGAGATCCTCATCACAACAAACAAATTATTAGAGACAATACAACCTTTCCCAACACAATACTGACGTCTAAACTCTCTCCCAAGCCCTCCCTATTTCTCCTCAGTCCGGACTGGATACATGCCCTATCCCCGATGGGACCAAGGGGTAACGAAAATAGCGCAGAGGTAAACAAAGAAGGCCTGAAAAAACTAACGGTTTACAATAACATTTCATTTTGTTTCAGGTTCTTCAGGCAGATTTGGACTTTTTCTTTCATCTCAATATTGTCTAATTTTAGAAATCTGCTTTCACTAAAATCCCAAAGGACAACATCTAATTCAAGAAAAAAATGGATATCCTTGTCAGTAGCCTATTTCGGCACCTTCGTCATGCATTGCCAAGCGTCCATCTACTGGTACTCAATTTGGCCCTATCTTTTGCAGGTTATTAGTTTAAAGTTTGTGAGAGTTGTTGAATCTGAGTGTAGGCTGTAACTAAGCCATAGTATTTTGTTCGCTTATTGTAGAGAATGAAATAGTATGACTGCCGACTACACTTGAGATTTTAAGTGTTTGCGGATCTCCCTTGCAAACCCCTTAATTTTTGCCTGATGTTAGGTCTTTGGATTGTGAATAGGAAAGAAATGATAGGCCAGGCGGCTTATGCTTACAAAACTTTCCAGAACAGCCAACAGGGCAAGACCAGCCCGCTGGCGGAAAAAAAACTGAAAACGTTTGTCTTTGTGGGTTTATCAAAACACTTTAGAATTATTGCGAAATTCTGGAGATTTGACACATGAAATCCAAGTCAAATGAATTTCATTTTTCGAGGGCTTCCTCAGTAATTTGGAAGGTTACAATGAAGTGATTGGTTAGGCTATTCTAATCTCCGGATTTCTAAAAGTAATGCAACAAACAAATTGCTGCAAATCCCGAGCTGATATTAGCGTTCGAAGCAATTTGTTTTGTTTTGTTAATAGTGCTCGTTCTGTTAAAGCTACCTTGGTTATGCGGAATCAGTCTGTAATGACGCACTCAATATATTTTGATGGACGCAATGTGTAACGCAACGCAATATCCAAATACAATTCTGTCGCTTGAAAAAACTACTACTACTACTACTACTACTACTACTACTACTACTACTACTACTACTACTACTACTACTACTACTACTACTACTACTACTCCGCTTCAGGAGCTTCCCCTTCGAAACATCCTCTAGAATAGCCCCCACAAGAATGTTTGGAATTCGGGGATGGTCTGCAAAAGACCCCGCCTCCTCCCAAGGTGGTGGATTACGAGACAATGCATCAGGGGGCCCGTTGGTAACTCCAGGGCGATGAATGACCCGAAATTTAAACCGACGTAGGAAAGACACCCACTGGGCAATACGTCCCGCTGCAGCTTTGGACTTTGGTTCACCACTAAACATGTATTCCAAGGCTTCATGGTCAGTAATTACATCAAAATGTTGCAAAATTATTGGAAATAAGAAACCCCAAAATATACAGCCAAACCCTCCAATTCCGTTGTAGTGTAATTTTTCTCGCCTGGAGTAAGTACACGGGCCGCATACGCAATACGATGGAGCTTCTGATTGGCATCGTACTGTTGGAGAACAGCTTCTATACCGTAATGGCTAGCGTCAGTTGCTAAGGTAAAAGGTTTGGCAAAATCTGGATACATGAGAACTGGTGCCGTAGTAAGCTTCTCCTTAAGCGTTTCAAAAGCAAGCTGGCAGGCCTGGTCCCAAATGAATTCACGATCTTTCTTCAAAAGGGCAGTAATAGGACTCGCAATTTTCGAAAAATTTGGGACAAATCTGCGATAATACCCGGCTAAACCCAAAAAACTTTGCACGTTTTCCACAGACTTGGGAACCGGAAAACGTTTCACAACCCTAACTTTCTCAGGGTCCGTAGAAATTCCATAAACAGATAAAATATGCCCCAAAAAAGCCATTTCAGACCGCACAAATTCACATTTCGACAGTTCCAAAAGTACGTGCTCCCTTAAACAGCGTAAGAAAACATCCAAAAGTCGCTTCAGATGATTCAACTGGGTAGCACTGGAAACAAGGACATCGTCAATATAAACTATGAAGCCCTCCATAATTCTGTCAATAATACGTTGGAAGGTGCTGGGGGCGTTACAAAATCCAAAAGGCATACCTTTGAATTCATAGAGCCCAGAATGAGTGATGAAGACTGTTTTTCTCGATCTGGAGGATAGATGGGAATCTGGTGAAAACCCGACGCAAGATCTAGCTTAGAAAAAATCGAATGACCCAAAATACTTTCAAAAAGGCCCGTAGTGTAGGAAATGAGGTAGCAGTCCTTCTTCGTGACTGCATTGAGTTTTCGATAGTCTACACATAACCTCCGATCCCCGTCTTTCTTTGAGACAAAAAAGGGGAGGCCCATGGACTACGAGAGGGTTGAATCAACCCCTGTTCCAACCAGGCCGCTAGCTTTTCGTCAATAATTTTCTTTGCGCAGGGTTTACCTTGTACGCCCGAGCTTTTATAGGACGTTTCCCAGGCTCTATCTCAATATAGTGAAAGTCAATGTCCGTCTTACCAAAGCCCCCAGCCGCATCCCAAATTTGGAGAAAATTCAAAATCATGAGACGTAACCGTCGTTGATTACGACGCGTCATGCAGCAGTTGTGAAATTGTATCTTGCTGTTCAAGAGAGCACGTATCTGTAGATCCGATAGAGGGACAGTGGAGGCCCCCGAGACAGAACCTGCCAGCAGGCTATCCGATTGTGTACGTATATACGTATGTTTTGAAATTTGGCCCGTAAAAAGAGCAGGCCAAGGAATACGTATATACCCATGCTCACCCGGATGGATTGACACCGTTAGATAGTAATGCTTCCACTCATCAGCAAAAAATTGGGATGGACCCACTTCAGATGTAAGAAACGTTTGGCCAGAAGGCAAAAGATCGGGGGTAGATAAGTTCGGGATGGTAAGTTCGGGTTGACATAAGTTCGGGAGAATAAGTTCGAGATGTTCCCGCAGAGAAGGTTCAGTAGCCGAGCCGGCCTGGTCAGACCCGGGCACAAGCTGAGCTTCTGAAGAAAGAGAAGGAGACTCCAGGAGGGCGGGGTCGACCCCTTTCACCCCCTGTGGCCACCCTTCCCCGCATACGAGACCAAATTTAGGAGAGGGAGGAGCCAACAGGATTTCTGACTCCTCCCGTAGCCGAACAACCGGCTGGGACTCCACCCAAACTTTAACTTCGTCAGAAATTGTCACAGAAACAAGAGGTATACCCAAACTATGGCCTTCTTCAATAGGAGAGAGGTCCTCCCCCTGTAAAAGGCATGATTTCAAAACTTTCTCCCCGGTATCTCTCAAGCTCGAATCACTCGCGAAGGGGGGTTCGGGAGGTTCAGATGGAGATGTGACCCCTTTTTGGGCAGATGTTACCTCTGGAAGTTCGTTTTGGTCATCGCAAACGTCTATCGGAAGAATCTCAACCAGAGGACTTTCTGCTGCACTTACCCCCTCTTTTTCGGGTAGACACGGGGCTACCCCCTCTTTTTGAGGTAGACTCCGGGCTACCACATCTTTTTCAGGTAGATCCTCCGTTGGCCAAAAGGCAAGAGAAAAACACTATCGTTTTCAAAAGCTGAATCAGTTGCCAATTTATACGTAAACGATGAGGCTACATAGGAGGGAGGATTGCCCAAATTGTCGTCGACCGCGAAAACCATATCATTGATGTAAGGGTCCTGAGAGACACGAGCTTGAGAGACAACCAAAGCTTTTGAAAAGTTTGAAACATCAGAAGCATAATCTTGAGTGGAGACAACCGACTCCCACCACAGTAGATCGTGAAATTGAGATGGGAAAATTTGTGGGATTAACCAACAAAAATTCGAAAAAATGATATTGTACTTCCACTACCCCGCATAAGGAAGAACTTTATTATCATTAATAATAGAGTCGAAGGGCTCAAAAAAGCATACAGGGTCAGAGAGGGTGGAGGAGACGCGAGCCTTCACCCACTTCTCCGAAGAGGGAGGAACCATCACATCGATAGCCAAAACCACCCCAAAGGTCATTGCCGTTCCCAAATCCCACTCAGCACGAATTTCTTCGCATTTTAAGCCTTAGGCTATTCATATCAATTCGATTTTGAGACAAAATAATATCCCAATTATAGGCTTTCAAAAAGTCAGTTCCCAACAAAATATCGCGATAAAACTGGGGAGCGAGATGAAACTGCCACCCTAATTGAATTCCACCCACCTCAAAAGGAATATAAACTTTGCCTTCAATACGTAGCGGTGTATCTCCAGAAGTTCGAGCCCTAATGGCATCCGGAAACTGAACAACTATGTCTGCCCCCGCTCTCAAAAGTCGACCTAGGCCTCCTTGACTGATAATAAAAATAGAGGCACCTGAATCTACAGTTGCCATAAGATATTGTCCTTTGATGCAAATCATGACTGCGGGGTGTTATCCCCAGCAGCCAAGACTTCCTCAGATTGCAAGTCAGAAACAGAATTAGGACAACCACTAAGGAGTGCAAAGGTTTTTCTGGAACCCCTATGCCCCACGGGACAGGTCTGGATGGTGGATCGGCCGCACACCCAGACGTGCCCCCACAAGCCCCGTGGACAGAGGTAGGGTCAGCCCCTGCACCCTGCGGTTGAGACTGTGCGGGTCCCGCAGTCTGCCCCAACGACGCCACAGCCAATGGAGGAGAATCAGAGTCCAGAGAAATCTAGGTGGAGGGGTCGGAATCCTCCACGGGAGAAAATTCGTCAGGACACTGCGAATCAGGCACAACTACCTCGCAAATTAGAATATCTTCTCTCTCCGTTTTGTCCGGCCACAGGTCGGCTATATATCCACCCAAATAAAAAATTTGCTTTTTCAACGTATCCGTAAACTTTTTCATATGGTTATACGTATGTTGGTGGATAGAAGACAAGGTGGAAACATTCGTCTGAATCATAGAAAAAGCCTGAACAATACGATCTGGAGTCAGATCTTCGGGTGAATTTAT
Source organism: Trissonchulus latispiculum (assembly GCA_030248195.1). Taxonomy (NCBI): domain Eukaryota; kingdom Metazoa; phylum Nematoda; class Enoplea; order Enoplida; family Ironidae; genus Trissonchulus; species Trissonchulus latispiculum. The sequence continues at coordinate 58,160 of JASAND010006108.1, read as the reverse complement.
CCCAAAACCCTGAGGTTATTTTTGTATATGCAAATCAGATTCGATATAACCCACACGATGTGGATTCGCAGTGTCCTGGGGCTGTCCTGCCCGCTGGGATGTGCCGCCCTGGGAATTTGGAGGAACTTGATCAGAGGCCCGGACAAAATGGTTTGACAATGGAGGAACCAATGACTGAGTCGCTACCCCCCGAACAGACGGTGCCTGAGATGGAATAAGTGGCTGAGGTAAGTTTGGAGCAGCGACAAAAGAAGGAGACGGCTGTACATTACCCTGTGAAGTTGCCATTTCCCATTGAGAATATCCTGAAGAGGTTGAAGAAGGTGGAGCGGGTAAATCTAAAGGGGCAGGGGATTGATAAGCTGGATAAAATTGTGGCTGAGGAGCAAACTGAGGATAAACCGGTACGTATTGAGTGACTCCAGCCACTTGTTCCTTAGGAAGGGGTCGAACCTTCCAACCTGCTGGGGCCATATTTGGATATTTATCCCAGCAATTATTAGGATCATGGCCTTTTCTACCGCAATGGACGCACTTCTCTTTACGTCTATCATCAAATCGAGGCCTCTGGTCTCCTCCTTTATCCCAAAGGGCCCTCAATTCTTGTAGTTCCTTTCGAATTTGATCCAATGAATTAAGAGGGTCCCCATCCACCCCCGCCTTCTCTGCACTCGCAATGTGATATACCAGAGGGTCGTCGGAGAGGGCATCCCCTGGTGCAGTTCGTGGTATACGAGCATCGAGCTTATCAATAACTCTTAAAATATTCTCCATGGTAGGTTCACCCTGAGCCCCCAGTGGAACAAGCGACGCCGCGTATTTATCGACCGCCCCGGCATAGACCTGTTGGACACAGTGCTTTTCCCGATCGGCCGGATCTTTCCAAATATCAAGTGCCAACGCTTGCAATTCCGAAATATACTTACGTATATGTTCTTCGGGACGTTGGAAGCGATTGACGAATGCTGTATATTTCTGTTGATACGAAAGTTGAGGCTTGGGAAATTGAGTCTTCAAAAGTTTCAAGGTATTTTCGTAAGAATCAATCATAGAAAGTCCCGCCCTAGAAGCATAAATTTGGGCTTTTCCTGCCAATTTGCTGTACAAAAGCCTTGCCCACTGATCTTGGGGAATTTGATAGGTTTCCACCGCAGATTCAAATTGCGGTACCCAGTCCTCAGCATACACGCATTCCGGATCAAATCTAGGAATGTCCCGGAGAATTTCAATATACGTACGAAACAGGCGTGGATCATGGCCCGAAACGAAAGCATCTGTGGCCTAAATAGTCGCCGGAGTTGGATGTCGGGCGGGCGTCGCCTACTCCTTTTTAGGGGAGGCAATCCCCTTGTGCACTGGTTGGGACCCAAAAAAACCCGGGGAGGCGCCTCCCGAATTTGGCGGAAGTGGAGGATCTGAAGCTGTCTGCGAGTTTCCCAGCACAAAATCCGAAATATTCTCCCCCGGAGGGGTAGCCCCCGCCGTCTGATGCTGACTCTGAGCCCCAGAGCCAGCGTCCGGAGTGCCCGCAGGTGGCACGTACGTATTAGACGCTTGTTGGTCGGGGGAAGCCCCCCAAATGGTCCTGGCTGGGGAGAGTTATATACGTACATCGGATTTCCGTAAGCATCAAAAACACAATAAAACTGCTGTGCCGAGCGCGGCACAAATTGAGAATTTTGCGGTACGTACGTATACTGAGGGGTATGGGGAGGAGTCTGATATTGACTATACTGCTGCGAACAAACTTGAGGTTGGGGAGGAATTTGGGAATTCGTAGTCGAATAAGTTTGAGTAGGGTGAGGACTACGCCGATACGTACCCTGAGGACACTGAGCAGACGGTGGGTGCCACATATGCCCTCCATTTTGAACCAAATTGGGGGAGCCCCCTGATTTGGATTTGCCAAACTTGGGACCCCCAACATGGATTGTCCCGTCAGATTTTGGGGGAGATTCGCCTGACAGTGACCTTGTGAAAAACCCGGTACAGAATTTGACTGTGAATGCGAATACTGACCCGGATCTGGATTCAGAAACTGACTGTGAGCGGAGGAAGGAGGGACCCCCCACCCGAACTGCACACATTGGGACTGGATTGAGCCCCCCCTCCAGAACCACCTGAATTTTGGAGAAGGACAGAAGCTTCAACACCCCCAGAAGCCGGAGGAGGCTCGGAATTTGTCAACAAAATTAAATCATCCCTATCGTTTTGATGTGGGGGAGGTTCAGAATTGTTTTCGCCCGTTTTGTCGGGTCCCCCCAGATTTCTCTCCCCAAGACTTCAGAAACTGACATAGAAGAAAGTCCCATATCTTCTAACCTTTTATCCAAATAGGATTGCAAAGCGGTCAAAAGACGTTCTTCATGTTGATCCTCCTCTTCAATTTCCACTGAATCGTCAAACATGTTATATTGAGGATCCGTAGCTGGGCCATGTTTCTCCTCTTGCAGGTCTGAGGATTGCGGCAATTCTGGCCCCCCAGACAAAGATTTCATAGTAGTTTCTGCACCAGAAACATAAAATTCAGGCGGTTCCGAATTTTGGAGGACCTGGGGTCCTCCTGACTGAGACGTGGAAGGTTGGGGACCAGCAGACTGCGAAACCTGGAGCTGGGATTATGAATGACGTAATGAATTATTGGGCATTCAATAATTTAGACGTACTGTTGCGCTAATTTTATGAGACCAGCGCTTCTGCGCCACACTGCTGTGCTGTGGCGCAGTTGAATTTACTCATACAATGGATAATATCACACACTGCATTGTGAACGCTTGTATGGCTAACCTTGACCCGCGTCTGCCGTACAATATTGCATTAGCAAAGGCTAATTTGGTGCGTCGTTCAACCCTGTTCACGATCGCGATAGGAACTCCACCTGGCCTTGAAGGGTTCATCTCCGGAATTTTCCAGTTTTCCGGCTTTGAACCTGAATAACTCTGTCACACTTTGATTTCGAACACTAATAAGAACATATAGGGGAGTATTATGTGTTAAAATGAGCGGAATCCGTGACTATCGATTTTTGACCAATGTGACCCCCCTATTGTTGCAATTTGCGAAAATTTTCTCCAGTTGGCTTGGCTTGGCTTGGCCGGAGTTTGAAATAGGCCAGTCAACAAGGCCGTTAGCCGTTAGCCGACCAAGGGCAATTGGCCAACGGCCAATTGAATGGCCGTTGGCCCTTGGCCGATGGCCGACCAGTTGCCGAAAGTTGTCTACATAGTACTAAAAACTAAGCCACAATTAAAATTGTATGCATGTAATTAACATTTTTTTAAAAATAACGCTGTCTAGGTAAGATAATTAAGTATGGACGTATAGAGCTGGATGTTGGATCTGGCTGATGGCCGGCCAAGCAAGCTGGCTGAGACTTTTTCGGCCAACGGTCAATGGTTCGGCCGGCCATTGGCCAGCCATTGACCGCACCGGACAACGCACAACACTAGACCTCCCCTTAAGATGAGTAGGTTAGTTGGTAGTCAGATTCAAGCTCGGAGGCAAGAAACAGTTGGGGAAAATGCATCAAAGTGTAAGGGAAGTAGGCATGGGAAAAATTGATTGAAAAATTGAAAAGAGCGCTACAAAAGTGCCTATCAACAATCATTAAAGTTGTTATGATTTAGCTCGATCCGACCATTCCAGCCTCCTTCATGGGTGTTGCAGTGACAGCCTTTACTTTTTCTCAGGCGGTCAGCTCTCCTTTGCTAGGCTATTGGAGTACTAAACTCAGGAACACAAAACCGCCAATTATGGCTGGATATGCTCTGAACTTTCTTGGAAACTTGTGGATGGCCTATATCGAGGCATTCCCTGTGCCAGCTCGAAGATGGGTTTTATTGATGGCCAGATTTGTCTCTGGTGCAGGATCAGGTAAAAAGATATCTGTTAGATTTTTGCATGGGTGGATTGAATACATGCATTCAATCATGAATTCAATTCAATGCATGAATGCATTCCACGTTGCATGGATTGCAGGAAAGAAAAAATGGTTTGAAGCTTTAGGCTGTGCATTAGTTCAATTTTATTTATTTATTTTTATCTAAATTTAGATGTATAAACAGCCAGTTTGGCTATTATGCATTGCTGCCTTCTGCTTTACGAGTAATGAGAAGTCCAAATAAATAGTCCAAATTCAACAAAGCCAAAAGACAAAAGGTAGAAAAGGTCAGATCTCGAGAATCAATTCATCAGTACCGCTTGACCGACTGATTAATTTATATTTACGTTTTAGGCAACGTTGGCGTAATCCAGGCATACTGTGCACAAACTAGTACATTAGAAGAGAGAAATACTGTTATGTCTATCTTAACTTCCATCTTGGCACTAAGTTACATGATTGGACCTGGTACCGTAATCTATCTTTATATGTCTTTTTGCACTGTAGCTGAGGGCATTTATTGTTGCCGATTATCAGTCAATGGAAGTTCAATTGGTTCCGTCCAGTTATGGCACTAAAAACGGTGCAGTTATGGCACTAAGATCTGTTATGGCACTAGTTCTGTTATGGCACTAACTAGAACTGTTATGGCACCCCCTGGTCCATTTATGGCACTCAAAAGATTTGTTATGGCACTCGCAAGATCGGTTATGGCACTCGTCTCCTACTTGTCAGTTAATTTTAATTTTTTACATTTCGCATCAAATTTCTTGACAAATGATTTTGACAGGTTCTAACAACAACAACAACAACGGCAATAGCTTCTTTGTCCTGCCTTCTTGCAGCTGAACAAGTACTGTTGATCCGGATTTACCAAGCGGTCCCAAATTATGATATTTTTACAATATTTGGACTTCCCATATAAACGGCAGGTCCAAAATCTGCCATAATAAATAGCTAAATCCCGGAAAACTAAATAAGTAAACAACAAAACAAAATCAAAAACTTTGAAATTGTACAGCTAACATTAATTGAATAATAAAAAAGGTTTAACTTTTGGTTAGTCTAACTTGAAAAAACTACTCTCAACTAAATGTTTTAATTAAAAATTAAACAAAACGTTTCAGCGAAAGAAACTAAATATGAATATCTACAGTAAGATAGTGTAGAAAGGAGTAAGTTTTGAAACTTTGAAAACATAAAAGATAGATACTGCGCTCTCTACTCAAATAATTCAAATCTATAACACAACTTAACTGCAGATTGTACATATATAACTCAAATGCTGAGTCATTTTATACGATATATATATATATACTTAATTTTGGACCTAAACGACTTACTGTCTCATGTGTTGGTAACAAATGAGCTTTATCAGTGCCATAAATGGACATTCTGGTGCCATGACAGACCTCAAGAGTGCCATAACAGAACTCATTAGTGCCATAACAGACCTCAAGAGTGCCATAACAGAACTCATTAGTACCATAACAGACCTCAAGAGCGCCATAACAGAACTGAAGAGTGCCATAACAGAACTCCAAGAGTGCCATAACAGAACTGAAATTTAGTGCCATAACAGGACTGTGCCAGAACCGGAATTGACCTTTCAATTATACATTAGACAATACAATATTCATTACTTTCAAAAGAACTCAAACATTGTTTTCATACTTCCATTGAGAAAACAGAATCAAACCGACTAAGGACTCAACACGAATTACCTATAAAGGTTCACGCATTAGTCCTTGATCCTACATTGAGCATTCAGGACTTGAAGTTTGCTGCTTTGCCAAAATGTTAGAAATATTATACAATAAAGTATAATAACAATAATATAAATTAGTATCTTGTATTAATAGCTGGGATAGTTGATAACCCAATAGCATTTTAGTTATTCAGGCGGCATTTGTATCCCTGGGTCCCGAAGGTTATTCTGCCAAATACCTATATTTCAACATGTACACTGCTCCTGCCTATTTATGCATATGCTTATCATTATTATCAACTGTACTGACTGTGTGTCTGTGGAAGGAATATAACATAGCCGTTAAGGAAGATAGTACCGGTGAGTTGTTGTGTGGTAAACGTGTCAGTTTGCTTTTGTGTATGTAAACGTCATGCTTCTTGTTTTTCGGTTCGCCCCACTCCAGTTGGTTCTACACCGGTTAGGAGTAGTGTCAGCACAGAATTAATTTTTAAACTTTGACTGGGATACAGCTGACACCGAATAATTGTATTAACTACCCGAGCCGGGGAACAAGGCTGGATTAGAGATTTGTCCATCACCAGCTATGTGATGAACGCAACTGGGCAGCTTTAACCTCAGGCGGCCGCCCCTTAACTCTAGGTAATTTGTGGACAATGGGGGGGTTGATGCGTTACATTTGGCGCCAGCAGGTGCCAGAGGTGAACAGCAAAAGCAGGGATCTGGTCCTGCTGGACCAAGGGGAAGTCTGGATCTTCATAAAAAGTAAGGAACTGTCTCAAATTGCAAAATGAAATAAATCGTATTTTTCGACTAAAATGCGTTTGCAAAATCGTATATGCGATTTATTATTTTTTTGACTTGACTAAAAACTAGAAAACGTCATAATGTTGCTTCTCTTTTATGATTTTTCACACTGCTGTTACAACAGTGTAAAAATAAGACTGAGTTATCTCGAAATAAATGGAAGAATTGCAGTTCTAGAGTGTGTGTATGTCCGACAGATCTCAAACCGCTTACCCTTAAAGATAGATGAAAACTAATAAATCACGCGAATTTATTACGTAGAAATCAAAAATACAAATTTCAAAAACTCAAATATGAAACACGATTCAATTTCCAAAAACCTAATACAAGCAGGCACCAGACAAAACAAAATTTACCTTGGAAGAACCGCAAATTGGCACATCAAATCAAAAAAATCACAAATCATACAACACCCCCAATTGGGAAACCCCACAAAACTCGACCATCCGATGACATTAACTTAATAACACTGAGCTTAGAAATTTGAATGCGCGCCTTTTATAGTGCGCAATTAGCTAGCAAGCCAGCGTCTCTACACAACACTTTGAGTTTAGTGGTTGCACAAAATTTCGCTAATTTGAATAGCATCAACTAGAGTAATAGAAATATTTCCACAACAGCTTCAGTTTTTAAGCCTAGTTTTTGTTGTCGGCGGCCTTGGAAAAATCCGGTTTTCCGGCGGCCTCGGAAAAATCCGGTTTTCAGGCCGCCGGCTCACCACCCAAGAACTTCCCCTAATGCACATGTCTGGTGACAACCCTCAATCCAGTACACGTCTAGGCAAAGTCATCCGAAAAAACCAGGGATGTTGAGTTAGCCCGGCAGTACAGTTTAAGAATTAATTAGTCAGTGTCATTATTTACAACAATGCCAACATTTTTCTTTCAAAGACAGTATACAGGTATAGTAGAGACACTTAAAAATGTAGTATCTTGAGAGGTTGTTTGCTGGATAGCAAAATAGTTTGTTGAAGACGCAGTGGAGTTGCGTTATACAAAGCCGTCTGAGAGCATGACATTAAACACAATGGAATGTTGAGATTTTGCTCCAAAATTTGAGGTATTCTAATTCTGAAAAAAGCTCGGAAGTAAGGTTTAATGTCATCATTATTGAGACTGTTAAGGTAGAAGTCATACAGAGTGATACTTGCACATTAAGTCCACTTTCCGCAAATATCCTGAATTAGCCTAGTAGAATAGAATAGAACTGTTGTGTGTCTCAGTTACGTTGTTATGCTTTCTGATGGAGTATTTTTAGATATTGAGGACAAATCTCTACCAAAATATGACATGATTGCTGCACTTACTTGCATATTTGTCCGCTCAGTCCTTGAATTCTGCACTTTCTACGATGCAACGTATGCTACCGTAATGTTTTAGTTACATTATCTTTACCAAATCAAGTTAAACAGTTAAAACAGCGAACTGCTTCAGGATTAGAAGCTGAAGAGCACCCTTATGAGTTTGTAAAGTAAATTTTTTATCGTAGCATTACTACCTACTCCGCAAATTGCTGTATGCTGACAAAAATAAAGTGTGTTTAACAAGTTTGAAAAGTTGAGTCACTACAGCTGGTGAGGTGAAAAATCAATACAGTTTAAAAAATAGACCAATCATTTGAAAAAGTAAGTTTGTGATACTATGTTGGTCGGAAATGAGGTGAAAAATAAGAATTGATCTCTTAAAAATTGTTGTTTGACAGCTGCTGCTCAACTGTCAGAAATAGGTCAAAACTGCCCTGATCGGAAAGGCTGAAGTTTCAAAACGGGATTGTGCAGAGTATAGATATAGAGCTTGGATGTGGTCAAAAGTATTGGCTACTGAAATTTTAGCTGCCCTCCAACGTTGTGCAGCCGTCGCTGTTATGTAACCAACCCCCCATTTTTCACAACTACCAGTATAATTGATTAAGAACTTCTGCTGTCTGCTGGGCAAGAGGTTCAAAGTTGCCATTTGGCATAATGATTTTCCAAATATGTCCTCCTCTGCAGAAAAATACTAGACGGCTGTGTGTAGGCAGAGAAACCGCAGAGAGCTCTCCGTTGGTCATAACATGTCCTTTAGGACTACAAATATATGTGGACAATGCTTGACTGATGGACCAGCGCCGTTGAAGCTGTCGAAATCTTGCAATATTTGATGTTTTGAAAAAATTTCGCTGTTATCTTAAACCGTAAGGAATCGAAAAATATCCTCAAGAGCAAAGGTGTAGGTCTTGATGAAAGTATTCGAATGACTATAGCTTTGTCCATGTAGGGTGGCCACAGTACAAGTTAATGTCGGACTAAAGCTAACTTCTCCAAAACTCGAATTTTTCAATCCGCGCCTTTTCTAAAACGTTTTCTAGGTCAAATATGCAAATTGTAGCAAATTTGAATGAATTTCAACGGCATATACTGCCAGCATACGCCCACATCAAGTTGAAATTTGAGGAAACTTTTCAAAATGACTTGTTTTAGCGTTCTAACACACTCCGCACAATCCCGGTTTGAAATTTCAGCATTTCCGATCAGTGCAGTTTTTGCTGATTTCTGACAGTTGAGCAGCAGGTGTTTAGACCTGATTAATTCACTCGAAAGACCTCATTGAGCTCTATAAATTTGCTTTCGGAAGCAAGTTTTTACCTTTTCCATATCGTAAGATATAGCCAACTTTCTTATTTCTGCGACGAAAATTTTTCTTTTCCGCAGAAATTAAATAATCCGTTATGCTATGCATGCATGCAAGCATGCAAGCATCCTTCATGCAGCTATGCAAGAAGTAAACTCAAACTAAGGGTGTCGATCTGAAGGTCTCTCAGGGGAAACTATTCGACTAGACCCATGCTCATCTTCTAATTGCTATTCCGGAGTCTGCTATCAATGTAGTTTTTGCAAAAACAGAACCAATTTTTTCCAAAGATTGCGGAGCATTCAACACACTTAACACATGGTTCGCTTTTTTAGTTGCTCCGACAGCTACATTCTAACCAAAGTGGTCTCTTGTCAAAGTTGAAAAAGTAGGTGAAGTCCAGGAAACTAACATGTTTCAGCTTATTTCTCCATACCAAAGAGCGGTTTCATAATAACCAAAAAACTTCCCTTGCTATTTCATAGAGATATCTAATAATATAACCGATGTCTCGCTGAAGAATTTACTTGAATCTGCAAAAAACCTGAAAAACATACTTCTTCTAAAATTTGTTAAAACTATTTTAGAAAAGCAACATTAGTTTCATGTTACGCATTAAAAAAGAAAATTGCATTTTGATCTAAAATGACATCTTAACTCCAAGTAATGAATAAATAATAATGGTTCAAAGTTGATGTCACCGAAGGTAAAACTGCTTTCTAGAGTGATACAAAGGATACCATAAACCTTTTTAAACAAGGTATTCAAAAATTCTGTGCAATTGATCAAACTTTGCTGTGACCAAGTTGATGTGCTGAGTCTTGCCGAGGGTTATTTTTTGGTTCGCCAGAACTTTCTGCAGATTTACACATTTACCAAATCATTATGCCAAACGTCAACTTTGAAAGTAGCGTCTAGCAGTCAGCTGAAATTTTTAATCAATTATGTTGGTAGTTGTCAAATATGGGAGGTTGGGCACATAAAAATGAAGGAAGCACACGGCTGGAGGGCGGCTAAGATCTTTATTGACCACATCCATGCTCTATGTCTATGCCAAAATGTAGGAATATCGTACAAGGTCGGGGTAAACCTGTAGTAGCCCCCCATTTAAGCTGATGAAGGCCGTCTAACACACACACACCCCCACCCACACGCACACCCCCACCCCCACACTCACCCACACCCCCCCACACACACCAACCACATTTTCTGTTGCATTTTTACTAAACGAGCAAATACAAACCTGTACAAATTCGAAGGTAATGTATTAGATACATTAAATCTAGCCGTCGACGACAACTCGATGTGTTTGCGGGTATATGTGGCAAAATATTCGAACTTCGAGATCTCGAAAGAACAAATGGCTGTTGTACATTTTACGGGGACAGAAACCCCTGCAATGCGTTAATTGTCTTTCTTACACTTAAGTCAAAACTTAGATATAATTGAGAGATGAGAAGGGTAGGTCAAAGCAATGACCTCAACAACTGTCCCCGTAAAATGGATAGGCAAGTAAAATCTGTCCCCGCATACTAAATGGAGTTTAGGAAAATTTTAAACAGTTTTAAATACTTAAATTTCAATTTATTGACAAACTTGTATATTTAAGATGATTTTTAGAGTTTAATATTTTAATTAACTTTAAATTTGATGTAATGGAAAAACTGATTTTAAAAAGGCATCACTATTTAATAATTATTTAATCTTAACTAATAATATATAAGGTTTCGTATGCAGAGAAACAGTCACTTTTTCAGTTGTATGGAAATTTTATAATGCAAAGTTTGGATTTGACTTATATTATACAGTTTTAGTGAATGTTCCTTGAAAAAACAGGAATTTTGTAAGTTAAGCATGTCGTTCGTTTCTCAGTGTAATTATTAAAATATCATTTTCATGAAGTCTATTTAGCGTGCCGGGACAGATTTCAATTTTCTATTCATTTTACGGGGACAGTTGTTGAGGTCATTGCATTTGACCTACCCTTCTCAGCTCTCTATTGTTTCTGAGTTTTGACTTAAGTGGAAAAAGGGCAATTAACGCACTGCAGGAGTTTCTGTTCCCGTAAAATGTACAACAGCCGAACAAATCTTAGTTCTTCAAAGATTCATAAAAATAGAAAGGAAAGCTGTAGGAACAAATCTTAGTTCTTCATAGGTTTAATAGTTCAATAAAAATTGACAATTTTGAAACTATTTACAGCTCATTACGAATAGGTAAGTAAAGTAAAACCTATTAAGACTTCGAGCGCACTTAGCAAATGACTAAGGGCGTCAAAATTCCGTGAATTTATGTTTGAGCACTCTCTAGTGGCGATTCTTTTCGAGCATAATTATTATATTTCAAAATTTTAGTTAAACATCGCAAATGCCAAGTCGTCACATTTTGCAGAATCCAAACATACATTAGTTTCAACATGTCCACTGAACTTGTAATAATAATAATAATGAACATAATTCTAATTATAATAATTGTAACAATAAATATCAATGATTGCAGATGAGCTATGGATACTGTGTCGTACAAAGTGACATATGAGAACTCAGTTTTCGAAAGACAATTGTCGTTGTTGTTGTTGTTGTTGTTATTGCCGGACTACTCAGCCAAGAGGCTATATGAGGGCGCTAACCTTTGTCTCTCCCCATCAGTCACAGCTAGTATGACTCTCACTTCGTCACCTGAATTCTGTCCCACAAGAGGAAATAGAAAGACAATCATCTGAATGGATGACTGACGTATCGAAATTCATGCTTTTTTACTTTACAGGATTGGATCTCCCTTCACCATGGTGATGTTCAACTGGAATCAAAACGAGGTGGTTCTCTATAACGGAATTATAATGTTTGTTTCTGCTCTTTTGGATCTGATTGGGAATTTGTTTGTTGGAAGTATCCTGCTCAAATAGTATGTAAACATATATTTCAACGTAGTGCATACCGTATTGAAATGTAGGAAATAATTTGCAGTGTCAGTAAATCCAACGCCATCCTACTCTTGCACTGTGTATCGCACAGCGACGTTCTATAGTCAATTTCCTATACCTTGTAGACTTACCTTTGAACTTGAAGTTAAAACTTAGAATAGAAAACAGGAAGTAGTGTAGATTATTTTTCCAACTAATTAAATAAGCCAAAGAATGACGTCTAGCCAATAAGGTCACAGATGGAAGCTCATTGACTTGGCTTTGTTGCACCGTTTATTTGGGGAAACGACTGTAAGATGGTGGGCGACTAAGCTGAAGGTGTCCCAAATTTTTTGGATCGGTCTCACTTTTGTTCTTGCATGAATATGTAGCAAGTGCATGGCCAAAGTATACTTGGTCGTTGACTCTCAGGAGCTCGCCAAGCACCCGAGGACCGGTCCATGTCCGGCGTTTTCCTGCTTCATTCAAGATTTTGCCGCACTGTAGGCAAACACGTTAATCTTTCGATATTTCGTTGCTAAGACTTAGTAACCACACAGACATTATGCACACTTTCTTCCAACTGCTGCAACATACATAAATCATATTTCCGACTTTGTCTCAAATTTGGTCTTAGGCGAAATAGCGTTGTCGCTTGAGATCCAGCGCCGCAATGAAAGCTGAAGAGCTAATGTGCTTTGTTTAATTCTATTGTTGAAATATGGTTAAAAATGCAGAACATTATAAATCGAAGCATAGTAGTTCAAGCACTCAAAACTGAATTAATTAATAAATAATTAAAACTCTAAACTAATGTGAAGTTTGACTCTACAATTATTAGTAAACTATGAATTACTGAATAAAATACGCTGCCAGACCAGGCATTAGACGAGACTAAGATCACAGGTAACTATCGTGATGTGCGATGTCGGAAAATGTCGACCTTATCCAACTGAAATAAATAGTTCAAAACAACACAATTTACTGTCGAAATCACAAAATGATCCAAACAAGAGTCAGTATGATAATTTCCAAAAACAATGCGAAATCCGAACAGTCCGGAACGCGACAAGCGCACGGATACGGGAGGAAAATCCAAAATACCCCAGAATCCCAAAAATCTGCCAAAGCGTTGCTCTACGAAAATCCACGGTCACACTCTACAATGACTCCCAATCAACCGACTTGGTCAAGCTTGAACTGATTTCTGAGATTAGCTTACTGACTGATGTATTTAGACAAGACTTGCAAAAAATACTGAGTGTTTGTCAAACCCTGTAAAACTTGAACAAATATATATGTTTCTTGCAAGTGCTAACTTCACACTAACTACTAACTGGAATAACTTGTCAGATTGTCATTGAAAACAATTTCCAAGAAACCATTAAATTTTCATCTTTAATTGGTAATCAGTTAGATAATATTTAAGTATAGTCATAATAATAGTCATAATCTTAATTTTTGATCTTAAAACATATCAAGCTTAATGTTTAGTTCTTAATTTGCTAAAAATACCAGGTCCTTACTCGTTTACTAATTTTTTCAAAATGAGTTTGCCAAGATTAATTAATTTTTATTTATTAATACGCCTTTCCAGGAATATAGTGACCAATTTTCGAAATTTGAAGGTCGGGGCTCGGAAAATTAAACTCAGACTCAAACTACAATTTTAGTATACAGCTCGAACAAACAAAAACCTAAAATAATTCATGATCAGTTTTAGTGATTGAAAAAGTTTAAAAGCTAAAAAGTTTATTTTTAGCAAATCAAGAACTACAGCTCCGCTCTTATTTAACTTTAAATAAAAGAAGATTTTAAAGAAAGATTCTTTTGAAAGAAAGATTCTTTCAAAATAAAGAAGGAGGAAAGAAAGTTAAGGTAAAGGTCAAGTGTAATGTAATCCCTCCCACTTAAAGCTGTGAGCGTTTGTTGCACACAGTGTCAATGCTTAAATGTGTCAACTGTCATTCATACTTTTGACCTCAATTTTTTTTCCTTATACCCACCAAACTCACAAATTAAATTTTTTTTTTTTATCTCCCATTCCTTAATAAATGGACAAAATCCACCATTCTCTTTTCCCTTATGTCACAATAGCCTAAATTTCGACCTGTTCCTGTCTTTGATTCTTTGATTATTCGAGTGTCAACTTGCAGCGTATGTGCAGCCTGCCACATAAAAAGAAAGCAAAGGGGGTCAGTGAATAAGCAACGGAATACATGTCAATGGATGAGTTCTGCCGGCCTATCTTAAGGTGGTGGTATCGTTTACCGTATTTCAAAGGCTAACTTTATAGCAAATAATCCCAATGACCTGAAATAGCGCTTGATGACCTTACTAGTGTTCCCAATCATGCTGATCAAACTTTTAATCGTGTATGAAAAATTTTTATTTTGACCAAAATTCCGTATTTGACGAAAAGTGGTTATGAAGAGTTTTTTCAATTTTTAGTAGTTTTCGATTTTTTACCATTATAAGTAGACACAATCTAAGTAGACACAATCCAGACTAGAAACTGAAAAAATTAAAAATAAAAAATTTTAAATTTTTTAAGCTCGAATCAGACTACATTCGGTGAGCGGACAGCGTGCAGCTATATTTGCTGCTCCGAAAACGAAATTTACAAGAAAATGGAATTTTTTCGTTTCATGCCACTCATTCATGCATATTTAATGATTGTGGATAACTTTCAAATTAAAATAACCCATAATAGCAACATTCAGGCATATTCAACGCGTGAAGAGTGTGGGAGGAGTAAAATTACGAAGGGGAGATACAATTAAAATAACGCTGTTCGTCCCCCCCGCAACTTCCAAAGTGTCCGTAAACACATATGAAAAGAAATAACTCCGCCCCACTCGTTTTCTTCCTTCCCCAAGCGATCTGTTTCACTATTTTACGATAACAAAATCATCAATCCTGTTTGGTCACTGCTGTGCTTTTGTAATGGCAAGCCAGCACTTAGCTAAGCACCAATTACGTTGATCGTTAAATAGTGAAGGAAATTTAAGTTTTAAACAAGGTTTTCTCACGTTTCCAGTAATATTGTGTTTTCAAATTTATTGAATTGATCAAAACTTATTGCAGGGTAGTTTTTCCTAGTCTTCCGTTTGAGTCAAGAACAAATGAGATATCGCTTGTTGAATTTTGAAAAATGGCATCATTGTTCGTTTTTGGTAATTTTCTTTCGATTTGCTAAACAGTAACTAAAATGCTGAAAAATGACCCTCGGCAAGACATTCCTGTCTTCGCATGTGAAACTTCAGCTCTCTAACGTAATTTAATCGAAAGTAACCCTTGTTCAAAATTTCATTTTAATTTTTCCAATTTGTGAGTTAACACCGAACCATGAAAGCTACATTCGTTGAGAATATGCAAGTTTTCTGTTGTTTAATGCTTTAAAGAGGTCAAATATATAGGTTGCCATGACAAAATTTTCAGTTTAGACCAGTGCGGTAAACAATACCACCACCTTAAAATAAAAGTAATTTCTTGAGGCGTTCTTTGTCAGGGGACGTCGACCCATATCTAGCAAAAAATTTTATAAATATCAAAAATCAAGAATTTGACAAATTTTACTGGATGAACAAAATATTTAAGAACAAAATTCAAACATTTATGCATCACTCAGAGAATAAATACCTAGAAAAATCAAATATCAAAGGGTTGTGCATTTGTACAAGTCATTTCTTAAAAACAGAAATCCTAAATCAAAAGCTTCTCTGATTGGCTGGCGGCTTCGGCCAATCATGCAGCAGCCATAGAGTCACGTACTTTCCACTAATGACACCTATATGATTGATGTTGCGGGTTTGCTGTAGCTATATATATTTCTTGAAAATTTCATTTCAAATGAGGTTGTAAATAATTTTCTAAAAATTTACCAAACTCTGAGTTAACTTGAACATTAACAAGAACAACAATTTATTTCTATGGCATTTAACAAATTTTTCACTAAAATAGTATTTTTATTATTATTATTATTATTATAATCGCGTATTTTTGTTTGACTCTCCATTTTGGAATCTTAAATGTATTCAGCTAAAACTTAAGAAATAACCTATTTTCTTGTTCTTTATTAGATTGTGTGACCAGTCCCGTATTTTTGGTGACAAGATAAGAAAGTTTTGGTTTTTGCCATTATACTTTCAAAAGAAAGTCGAGACACCTGATTGGTTGCTATGGCTGGAAAGAGGGCACCGAAATCAACACTTTTGCTTTTACAGCCTTTGATTAAGTCAGTATAAGGAAAATGGCTATTTTCGAGGAAAGCAGTTTTTTCCAAATTAATGCCAAATTTTACGGACAAGTTTAGTCTATCTATACTCAATCGAACACAGCCTAATTGCACATTTTATCAGTGCCTATTAGCTGCTGCTGTTGCATTAATACGTTAAAGATTTGGCTGATAAACCATTTTAGCAAAATTGCGATTATTTTGTTTTGAACCTCGATTTCTGAAAAAACTACTTAACGGATTCCGCTGATTTTTGGCAGAGTCAAAATTCTGCGAAGGAATGTTGTTCTTGGTTTGGGCTAAACCTAAAACGTTTCCAGTAGCAAGAAAACTCAATGCGAATTTGCGAAATTTTGTGCTACCGTGCATTTGGCCGATTTTCTCGACCGTTAAGACCTGATAAGCCAAATCCAAAACCCTCGGCTCGTATGTCCTTCATATCATGGCACAAAAAACTTTTGGTAGATTCTACAGTTTTGAGAAATCAATGTTCAAAGATTGTTGGTCTGTTTTTAGCCGTTATGTCAGAAAAGTTTTGCTAATTTTGCTAGTTTCGTAAACTCATGTGCATGCCCTGGCCTGATTACGAGCTTAAAACGGTGTACAAAGCTCTTTCCAGCTCCCAAAATTGCGAAAGTTACAACGTCTTAAAATGTCACCGCAAAAGTACTGCACAAAAGGATACCACCACCTTAAACATGTTTCAGCATACGTGGACAACTATTTTACTGATTAAACGATCCTTGATGTAGTTGCTCTAATGAATCTGTCTACTGAGCTGAGCCGGAGGCTGAAGAAAAAAAGAGAGTCTGAACATGGACTTGAAAAAATATGATTTCCTGTCCGCAGAAGGTTTCGTCCATTGTAATTCCATGAAATCGGTGATTCTCTGAGCGACGCTGCAAAAGGCAAAGCACACCATGCTTGTGTTGCAGCACAAATTGACGAACCTGCTACGATTGATGAAGCAATGAGTGGAGAAAACGCCTTGGAGTGGAAAACTGCCACTCAAGCTGAAATAGATTCCTTGCTTGAAAACATTGGTATTGGTGAATGGGCACACCTGGACGTTGGTATCTCTACCGGATGGCAGAACTCCAGTCAAGTGCAAATGGATCTTCAAAGTAAAGTACAAAGCCGATGGGACCGTGGAAAGTTTAGGGCAAGACTAGTGGCCAAAGGATATTCGCAGAGCTACGGCGTGGATTATGAAGAAACCTTTGCCCCGGTCGTAAGGTTAACGACTGTCCGGTCACTTCTAGCCATTGCGACCCAAGAGGGAATGGTTGTCCATCAGATGGACGTGAGGACAGCCTTTCTCTATGGAAAATTGGACGAGGATATCTACATGGAACGACCCGCTGGGTTTGTGAAAGAAGGACAGGAAAATTTAGTCTGCAAACTTCCGAGAAGTCTACGGCCTGAAACAGTCGCCAAGGTGTTGGAATCTCACGTTGGACGAATACCTCCGTCGAAATTAATTCCAGAAGATCGAATCCGACGCCTGTATCTATGCCAAGAAGATAGAAGAAGACGTGGTCGTTCTCTTACTTTGTGTTGATGATCTTATGGTGGCCACAAAGTGCCAAGATTATGGAGGAGACAAAGGATATACTGAAGCAGCGATTTAAAATGAAGGATTTAGGTAAAGTCCACTAATACCTATGAGTTCAGATATAGTATGACAAAGAAAAAGGAGTCCTGGATATGAATCAGAAAATATACTTGGAGAAAATTCTAGACAGATTCGGAATGAAACACTGCAAATCTGTCTTAACCCCAATGGAGCTAGGTCTGAAATTGGAGAAACAAGCTGAACAGGGATTGGATGAAAACCAGAAAGCAACCTATCAGGCTATGTAGGCAGTCTTCAATATGCTGCCATAACGACTCGTCCAGACCTAGTCGCTTTCGGGGGAGTGGTGTGCAAAGTCACATCAAACCCTGTCCAGCCTCACTGGAAAGCGGTTAAAAGAATACTACGTTACGTAAAAGAGACATTGCATCACTTTATACGAGAGAAGTTGGCAAACAAAGATTTGTTCGTCGCCTATTGTTCATCAGACGACAACGAAGCAGATCTCCTGACGAAGCCATTATATAAATTTAAATTCGAAAAGTTGCGTGGTAAAATTTGCATTCATGAGATAACTGAATAAGTGGGAGTATTAGAAAACATAGTATTCACTTATTGCGCGAATGAGATTTGACCAAGTAGCTTAGTATATGTATAACCAAAAAGTAGTCGTATTGTCAGCATCTGATTATACGTGTTAGAAGTTGCCAGTAATCCTGCAAGTGTTTCGCTAGCCCTAAAACCATATTGTTGCTGCGCCTGCCGTTGGGGTGCTCTCTTACACGCATGAACGGTTGACATGGGTCAGCAGAGCTGAAAGACTGAAAAATGCTACTTCCTCGTCTTTAATTTGGACAGAAACTTTTGCATCGTTTTAGCAATGAGCGATAAGGAGAGGCAAGCATGAATGTCACAGCATAACTTGCATGATTTGAGCTATTACAGAGGTCGAACAAATTCTAGCTGTGTTCGAGAAGTTCTGTG
Source organism: Trissonchulus latispiculum (assembly GCA_030248195.1). NCBI lineage: Eukaryota > Metazoa > Nematoda > Enoplea > Enoplida > Ironidae > Trissonchulus > Trissonchulus latispiculum. Next base: position 39,457 of record JASAND010006108.1, on the reverse strand, counting down.
AACTGTGGCTTGTGCTTCTCAGTATGAGAAAATAAAGGCACTTGTAATATTGAAACCACAATACGATAATATTTCTCTGGACAGTTTTTGCTTATCATCAATAACCTTTCCTGCTAATTCGTTATCGACATCAATAACAGACGCTGGTTGCTTTTCAGATTTTAGATTTTTAAATTTGAAATACGAAACATAAAATTTGTAGCAATAAGCAGATCCTCCCATACCCTGTTACAAATTTAGTCTACAGGTCTACAATAGAATCTATTGTCACTACTTGTGTGCCACAAATTGAAATATGATATTAATTAGTACAACCTGATTTAGTGTCAAGGAAAGGACTGTCCTGGTAAACGGAGTAATATTCTTCTTCCTATTTTACGCCGTTTCCTTTTCATGGCCAGGATTGCCCAAAATAGATAATATCACATATGGTAAGTGATAAGTGCTTATTCCTGCTGCGCCTCGGCGCAGCAGGTCTACTATAATCGGTTTTTAAGTGCATTTAACATGTCGGCAATGTTATATATAGGCTCTCATATAAAATACACATGCTGATCTTATTTAACTCTATGTTCCGTGGATATGATGCAAATTAGGTTTTTGCAGAAAACGACGAAGAACGTTAGTTGTTCCATTAGTTATTACAACATAAGTTGAATGTTGCATATGCAAAGTAGGAAGCTCATTCAAATTCACGACCTTAGAAATGTATTAATTCTATCATGGAAAGCGTTGAGCATCGATTCAGAATCCAAGTGTCGAATCAAGGAAGATTTACTGTTAAGTTTTGGAGTGAGCTCTCAGGTTTAGCACAATTTCAAAGGGCAAGGAAATTTTTTAGCTGTCAAAAGCTAGAGAAGTTGAAAGAGGCATGAATGAAGTTCACTATTGCTGCAGGCTTTAAAGAAACATTTCAAACCTAGCAAAGGTAGCAATGTTTATTTAAACCCCTTTTAAATAATTTCAAATTTTAAAATAATTTAACTACATTTCTTTGAATGCTGTCAGGCCAGTGCTATAAAACATTAAATAGAACCTACGCGTCCGCATTAAACTGTTATGCTATTACTTTCACAGGTCGCTAAGTTATGAATCTGTTTGTATCAAGATTTTTAAAACAGAGTTATGACGACTTCCTTGCTGCCACATCTACAAATCAATCAACCGTCTTAATTTCAAAATCTTGGTCGCAGCAGGTCTATTAGTTACCAATAGGTAGCCATTCTAACGTCAGTGAAATTCTGCAAAAACCTAGATAAATTTTGCACACAACTATTGCTTGTTGCATTATATATACATTGTGCAATACAGTGTGCAAAATTGTTAAGTTCGGATTGTATCAGCAAACCTAAATTCTACCCAGAAGGTGCTTGGTTTTTAAAGTGGAAATTAGCTGAATCCTACCATAGAACATGTATATCTCTTGGCAGATATAAATAGCTAAATGGAATAATGTTAAAGTCGTTGTACGATATACTACCCGTAGAATCATTCAATTAATGCGCATTATTGCATCTCAGGGGCGATGCAACATTCATATTTGGCGCCACATCACAGCTAGTTTCATCTAAATTATCAAATAAAAATAGTTGGATTTGTACTTGAAGTGATAAATAAATGCTGTTACCTTTTGATTTGGCCACGGCATTAGTTGGATAAGCAAACAAGCAAAAGTTGTGTGCAAAAGGGATGTTTGTAAGTAATGGAGCTTTACTTTTCAAAAGTATTGTGCCGGCTACGCAGTTAAGGTATTTATTAGTTGTGAATTTTGCCTGAATTTTTTCAGTAGTGACTTATTTGCCATTGCTTCTAAACCAAAGCGTTCCAAAAACTTTTTTTGGCAGTGGTTCCAGAAAAAAGTGATCTGCGAAATCACAAAGGATGTTTTGGAATTATCATTCGGCATTTGACAGCATCATACATATGCTTTTTTATGATGTCTGCTTACACCAAACTTCTGTATCCTCAGAAATCTGACTTAATTTGCATAAAAAAGAATGTCGTCATTACATGCATCTAAATTCCAGTTCACAACGGATATGTACACAAACGGATATGTGCACCGCATTGTATGCATATAGGTATTATTTTGTTACTAAACCCCCTCCTATGCTCAGCACATGATTAATTCACGCACCTTCTAATTTTCAGTGTAAAAGAGTAGCTGATATGCACAGCATAATGTATAATAGCCGGCTACGCTGAGGCGTAGCCGGAAAAAGGAATAGTAGAACAGGAGAATCGTCTCGTCGTCATAAGTCTGTCACCTGTGGGGCCGGCGCAGTTTAGAACTGCCAGAGAACAAAGAATCACTTATCATGCAACTCAACGGCATCTATATCATTACGACTACTCATCACAAAGTCATAGAACAAAACTATGTTCATAATATAATTAGTTACTTTTTAACCAGTCTTTACTGCTAATGCCATAGTGACACATTGGTTAGAGGTTGTTTTGGTTTGTCATGTTAAGGTTCACTTTGAAACCGGTATTTGGTGTGGAAGTTTATAGCAAAAGACGAAATGGTATTTTTGATTACAGGGCTTTCCCTTAGTTTAGATGCACCGTTTTTTAGTTAAAATATTGGTTTACTCGCTCGCATCTCCTTCAAAATTGAGTCTTGGCACCAACACTTGGTACCTGCACTTTTTTAGAGTACATACAGTCCAAGTTATCCTTATTAGGCTAGTTACACAACTTCCCACAAGCTAAAAAAGTGCCGAACATGAGATTTGTAAATGCCAAACTTTTTAGAATTTCGTTGAAGAAAACGTGAATCTGATAAGAACTAGACTTGTATTTTTGAGGAGTCGCTAAGTCATGTAATAACACCTACTTTAGTGTGGCTTGAATATGGAAGCATAGACTATACAACCCTTAAATCGTCTAGGATATAAAATGATACAGCTGTGATAGGAATAATAAGACCGCAACGATTTAGCATTTTCTAAAACATATGTCCTTACGCAGTTTAACTCATATTTGTTAGCAGATTCTGAAGTGGTATTATAAAGTTAATTAAATGTCCAAAGCTTTCAGGAAACTGGATAGGTTTAAAAGTTCGGGATTAAATCTAACTATAGTTCATGGAAAATCAGTAATGAACAACAAACTTTTAGCCTACCTTTGGTAACTATTCAATTAATACTGATAAAGGACTACAATTTCACTTCACATTAATTTTGCTACATAGATCTGTTTGAGCTAATGCAATTTTGCTTTGATATTAAGCTCCGAAACAATGCGAAGCTTTCAATGGCACAACAACAGCACAATATATCTTTTCTCAAAACCCAAATGGAACGGGCATTGGTTGCAGTTATGCTTGGTGCCAATACACAACCAAAATTCATTTGGCTCAGTATTTTGTCGCTGGCTTTTCTATGGTGATAGGTACTTCCTGCTTGTACCCTGCTTCTACGACGTTGTTCTCAAAGGTGTTAGGCCCCATAAGACAGGTTCGTTCTTTACACTGTTACTTCAATATATTTCACGCATAGTTGATGTACACTGTTGTGGAATATCAGTCAGTCAGACGTGCTAAGCCTAAGTCTAAGGACTCCAGAATTACAGTAATTCTCTAAATTCTACAGTATTTTTACAGTATGCCTACAGTAGTCTAATTTACAGTGTGAAGTTGACAGTACACAATAATAAATAGTCATACTGTAGTTTCGTGACGTAATGTAAGATAAGGGTCACTATTTGAAACAACAGATGTTTGGAATTACGTTTAGACCTGACAAACAATTAATCATTTTCTACTAATGTGTAGGGTTGGCTTTATCGATTGGTTTTTCGCTATATAAGGCTTTGTTAGGAACTAGTTTGACGCAGTTTAAAGTGGGGTTGTGTAGCGGAGAGTTACTCGCCATTTGACAGTGTCCGCCATTATTTTGTATGAGTGTTTTTGGTTTGTGAACGTTAGGACCTTTACTCTGAACTTGAGTATTTGTATTTGTTTTGAGATTTATTTGTATTCGAGTTCTAACTGTTGGATTTGGAGTAAAATCTAATTTTGTGTGATCTATTTGTACCGGTTGGAGGAGAATTAGGGTTTAGAACTAGTTTTTTAGCATCACACACCTTTGACTGGAACCTGCACCTAGTTTCATAAATTTACACGAAGTCCGGTCTTTATTTCGAGATTTACACGCGCATATAGGACCAAACTTCACAAATGTGGCGACCGTGACAGAGGTAGATGTTAAAAACTTTTTCTTCAAATTATTCTCCAATCATACGTGCTGTAGCAAAACGTCAAAAAGACGTCGTTTTGCTTTTTGAAGAATTGCCAAATTGCGAAATTTCTCAAACCTCGCAAAATTCTAATATAATGGCGGATCCTAACTTTTTGGGAGTAGCTAGGTCGGGGGGCCGTGGTCGGGGGGCTAGGCAGACAGACCCCCACCCCCAAATTCCTATTGGGAGGCCTCTGACGGGCATCGGGCGGGGGACCCCAAGATCCCAATCCCCCCAGGAATCTGCAGTGTGGCGGGGAACCGCCCAAAATTCTACTCTCCAGCAAAATGGGGGCAATGTTAGTACCCAGTCGTCAGGTACGGGTGGGGTAAGGTTACCTCAGCTAAATACAGATTGGTTAAGGGGGGTACCTCCACCTTTGGCAATGGGCGTGACCCTCCCCAGAACAACGCTGGGGGTTCCTTCGGGAATCTCCTGTCGACCGCTTATGGGGGACCTCGCTTGGATTTGGGGGGGTCTCGTATGTGCAGATTTCCTCCCCCCTCCTCCTCGCGTTCACGTCACTTCAGACTCCCCAGTTCCGGAATCGGGTGAAACTTCAGTAAAAGTTTTGGGGGGTGCGTCAAGAAGTCCCGCGGGTGGATGTGATTCGCCTCAAGGCACGGAGTCGGTTACCGGGAGCTCGGGGGGAGACTCCGCCCGGCCCGACGTCCGTGCACAGAAAAAGCTTCCGGACCTTGATGCGTATCTAGATATGGCCCTCGAAAGGGGGGAGGGTGACCTCTACGATGTTTTGCAGGAAGTTTTTGATCAAAAACGTAAAAATCGGGGTCTTCCATTAATTTCGGTGGCGGAATTGTACCGCTACGAAAAAGGTGAGGACACCCACCCTCAGTCTCGGGGGGAGACCTTGTAGAGACTGGGAGTGGGCGTCAGACTCCCTCCGAGGAACTTATCCGGTTGGCGGATTCGGATACGCCTGAAAGGGACCAAACACCCCCCACTTCGACAGCCTTGCCCAACCCTCAGGACACACAGCCGGACCCTCCGGCGCAGTTGCAGGACGGGCAAATCGCGACTTCCCAGGATTCTCCAGCCACGACGGGAGCAGGAGCTGCTTCCGGAACGTGGGGCCAGGCGGAAGGATTTGTCTGGTGCCCTCCGTGTCAACAATATCCACAAGGTACGTTTATGCGAGTTCTCCATCCGGGGGGGACAGACTCTCAGGAAGGCTCCGGAAGCCAAAAATCTGGACCTCAGTTAGTTTATGATCCCCAGTCGAACCAGTACTTTGTGTATAATTACCAGGGTTATCCAGCTTTTCCGTTGGTGTCAAACGGGGGGGCCCCGGGGCCTCCTCCTGACCAACAAAATTGCTCGGGAAATGCAGAAAATTCGTCTGGTTCTGGCGGAGGTGCTCAGCCACCCCCAAATTCTAGTTCGGGCGCACGTGGGGCCGTCGGGGGGGTCCCTCAGCAACCAACAAATCAATTGGTTTCCCGATCAGTTCAGGCTCATCAACCTACGCCAGCTGCAACATCAAATATCGGGAGTCCAGCTCCTCAACCTCCCCCGCTGACTCCTCCGGGCCTGGGGCCGGCTCGTTTGGAGTCCGGACTATACTACACACCCAGGCAGGAGAGGCCCTCTTCTTCAGCCTCAAGACATCCAAATCCACCTACAATGCAGGCTACGATGCCTCCGTACTGACGCATGATGCCCGGCTCTACCGTACGTACATGGATATTCTCCGGGAAGTTCCTAAATTTGAACCAGAAACGATGTCAGTGGAAGAATGGTTTCCACAATTCGAATCAGCGGCCAATATCTACCAGATACCGCAGGAGCAGTGGCCTCGTCTTTTGTACAATAAATTGGGTGGAAAAGCTGAGGTCTATGCGGCAAGAGTGGGTCCTTCAGTTACGGATTCATATGAACGTTTTAAGGAATTACTACAGTCCCAGTTTCCGCGGCCGAAACTATCCGTGGCTGACCGTTACACTGCCTTTGTTCAGCGGAAGCAACGACCAGGGGAACACGCCCGGAAGTTCATTTCGGAGCTTCAGGCCATGTCCCTAGACATTTGGAAGGACCAGGAGGAAAGAGATCGCCACTGCGTTCATCAGACATTCTTGGGGATCCATCCACGTTACGAGGGAGCTCTGGCCTCGGCTTTTGGTGGAGAAGAGCCATCTTTACAGCAGATTTTCCGCATAGTGGATAAGGTGGATTCACGTTCCCCTAAACCGGAACCGGAGTCGCTCACGTATCTCTCTCCGGTCTACGCGGTAGGCTCGGAGGAGGCGGGGCCTCCGGGACCAATCAGAAGACTGTCCCTGATACCCCGCCGGTCGACTTCCTTCAGGAACTACAGGCCTTGAAGGAGTACTTTGAACAGAAATTCAGCAAGATGCCCCGTTCCGAAAGCAGATTTCCTCAGAAATGTCAACATTATGGCCGACGGGGGCATGACCCGGATAAATGTTGGGATAAGTACCCGAATCTGGCTCCACCGAACTGGACCAACCCTCGGAGGAATTCTCGACGGGAACAAGTCTCGGGAGTGGATCAAAATTATCCTTATCAACCCGTTGTAGGGCACCCACAGAACTATTACCCTCCCCAAGCCTACCCTCCTCAGTATGCTCAGCCGTTGCCGCAGCAGTATGCCTACCCACAGCCTCAGCAGCAACAGTGGCAGCCGCCGCAGGCGAGCCCGCCTGCACCTCCGGCCCAAGTGATGCAACAACAGCAATGGCATCCAGCCCCCCCAAATCTGCCTCTGGCCCCGCAACAGCAGTACGGTGCACCGGCACCACAAGGCCAACCGGCACCTTTGGCTCCAGGTATGCAACAAAACTTTGTTCAGGCGACTCATCCACAACCGGGTATAACTCCGCCGGGCCAAGGAGGACCTCCTCCGGGGGTTCCTACCTTGGTCCCGGTTAACCCGGGGACGGTGCCCGCTACGCAGGCGCAATCACAGCAGAATTTGGTAGGACTTCTCGATGTCCAGGATCCCTGGAGTCAACATATTTTCGTTTTGGACAGTGAACCAGAGCCTGCTACTAATTTGGGCCGCATTACTCGGCTTTTCACGGATATACAGTGGAACTTTTCAACGCTGCTGGAGGCCTATGGAGGGGCTCATGAGTTCATGATGAAGTACTTTCATGCGGTTCGAGATCAGCTGGATAAATTTCTGAGCTTAGCCATGGAGGAGTGGCCAGACAAAATCCGTTGGGAGGATTCTTTACCCGCAGAACCTCGTCAGGATTGTTTCGGGGGTTTGGGACCGGTTATCCAAGGAGGGAATGACGTGGCCGGTTCTGTTGGGGACTCCTTTGCTATCACGGAGCAGGCTGAGGCGGTGGGCGACACCAAATCGCTTGCCCCGGAGCAGAGCACCCGGCCGGGTAGCGGGGTAGACTCGTCCGGACCGGTTGCGGGAGCCCCCAGTGGCCTGGGAGAGACCACTTTTCATTCAGTCTCAGTGTTTCCGCAAACCCAGAGCGACCTTGAACTCGAAGCAGTCATGGCCGCGGGAGACAACACACCAGCTATTCTGATCAACGTGCAAGGACAGTCTTTACTGGCCATTCTGGATACGGGCGCCTCTATCTCTATCATTAGTCAGGCAGGGTTGGACCGTCTTCTCCGGGCAGGAGTTGACTTGGTAGTCCAGCGTGCTGATTCAATTCGTGCCCGTACTTCCGGAAACACCCCATTGAAGATCGGGGGCAAAGTCAACTTGATTTTCCAGTTGGGAAGCTTACAATTCGGCTGGCCTTTTCATCTGGCTCCGGAATTCCACTTGGATGTCCTCATTGGGACAGATTTTATGAAAAAGTACAACTGGGATGTCCTCTTTTCTCGTAATGATCTTCATATGAATGGCCTTGACTACAATCTGATGTCTCCGGAACAAATCCGTGCCGAATGGGAGATGGGAAACGCTCGGGGTTTCGCGGTTGTCATGGCTATTGAAGTGGTGGTTCCTCCTACGTCAGAGAAATGGGCAAAAGCTCAGGTTTCCTCTCGCCTGTCCGATGATCTATATTATTTTGAGCCCACAGAAACTTTTGTTTTTGATAATAAAATTTTACCCTACGCGGGAGTTGTCACCCCTCAGGGGCAAAATTTTGATTTTTTACTAGCAAATCCTACCAATGCTCCGGTTTCTATCCCGAAGGCAACAGTGGTTGGTACGATAGTCCCAACGGGGGACTACCAGTCGGAGCACCCAAACTTTTCGTGGCCTGTGGTGGTTACGACCGCTCGGGCAAATAAGGACCCATACGAACAGGACTTGCTTTCTGTCGTGGATGAGGAGATGGGTACCCCCCCGAGAAAAGTGAACTCGTCTTTTACATATAAGTGGGCGTTAGATTCTGTCTTTGATGACGATTTTGGGGTTTTTGCGTCCGATATCAAATTGGTGTCAACAGTGGAAAATACCGAAAATTTCTCGGGAGGAACGACCCCTTAAGAGGGGGTGGACACCACCCTCCGGGCTAACTAGGAAGAGAGCTCTGACCCCGGTGAACCGGAATTCCAAGAACTCCCGCAAATATCTTCAGCTTTAAAGGGGGTCACAGCTCCACCAGAACTCCCTCCAAAGGGGGAACCGGAAGCAACTACTCCTACGACCAGTGAACAATTTCCCCATAAATCGTGTATTTTACACGAATCAGACCTGTCGCCAATCGAAGGGGGCGTTCGGGGTGTGCTCTCCTTGGCGCCCGTCATTTTTTCAGATCAAGTGGAGGTATGGGTGGAACAGTTCCTCGCGCCGGAAGAGGAGTCCTTGGCAGACGGATCCAAGGTGGGCGAAACGGAGGACCCCCTGCAAGGGCTGATGTCTCCACCTAAAGAGGAGGTGGTACCTGAAGAGATTCAGGGGCCCTCCGTCTGGCTGTGGAGCAATGGGCGTGTGGAACGGGTTCCGGCAGGTGTGGAACTGGGAGCTCAGGTCAACTTGGCACAGGAAGACGAAGATGTTCCGGAGAGCGATGGGGGAGACCTGGACCGCTCAGAAACGGAACCTGTGGAGTCGACGGAAGTAGTGGAAACCTCAGATGATACCTCGCTTAAATCTTCATGGTCCAAACGTTTGCTCCGGCGCAAGATCCACCCAGGAGAATTTGGATACGAGAAGCCAGATTGGGCTCGGATTCTACAGCAAAGAGGCTTGGTGGCCCCGGAGGCACCCCAGGAGCCGAGCCCAGCTTCACAGGCACTCTCGGTGGAAGAGAAGCGCACTTTACTCAACAACAAGATCAAATTTCTGGAATGCTGCTTGACCCGCCAAAATCAGAGACGCCTCCGGCTCATGATCTTGAACTTTCCGGACATTTGGGATGCTGCCGGAGGATTCGGGAAGACCGAGTTGGACTACCATTACATCGAGATTGAACCAGGTAAGCGGCCCATCAAGGCCAAGGCGTATAAAGTCAATCCGGCCCAAAAGAAGATCATTGATGAGAAACTCACGGCGTGGCTGGAGCAAGGTTTGATTCAGCCGTCCCGGAGCCCCTGGGCCTCTCCGATTATCCTGGTGGCTAAAAAGGATGGTGATTGGCGTCTGTGCGTGGATTACCGCAAGCTCAACTCTGTCACCAAACGTGACTGCTATCCTATCCCCTACATCACCGGTCTTTTCGAAAGTTTTTTTGGGTCACTCTATCTTCTCCAAATTGGATCTTGCGTCCGGCTTCCACCAGATTCCGATCTACCCGCCTGATTGTGAAAAGACTGCCTTTATCACTCATTCCGGACTCTACGAATTCAAGGTGATGCCATTTGGTTTGTGTAATGCTCCGAGTACTTTCCAGCGGATCATTGACAGGATCATGGAAGGATTCATCGTCTATATCGATGATGTTTTGGTGACCAGTGCCAATCAGCTGGATCATCTCAAGCGACTTTTGGATGTTTTCCTGCGATGCTCTCGGGAACATGTGATTCTCAAGTTATCCAAATGTGAATTTGCCCGCAAGCAGATGGCATTTCTGGGTCATATTTTGTCCGAGTTTGGGATTGCTACGGATCCGGAGAAGATTCGCGTGGTCAAGCACTTTCCGGTGCCTCAAACGGTCAAGGATATCCAGAGTTTCCTGGGCTTGGCTGGTTACTATCGTCGCTTTGTGGCCAATTTTTCCAAAATCGCTCATCCATTGACGGCGCTGCTGAAGAAAGATCGTGATTTTATCTGGGATGCCGCCTGTCAGGAAGCCTTCGAAACGCTCAAGGATCGTCTGACTACGGCTCCGGTACTGATGTATCCAGATTTCTCTAAGCCATTTACCTTGGTCACCGACGCCAGTTACTTCGGCATCGCTGCGGTTCTTCAACAACTGGATTTGAAGGACAAATTCCATCCAATTGCCTATGCCGCCCGCGCACTACAACCGGCGTAGAAGAATTACAGCGTGACAGAGTTGGAAGCTTTGGCGATCTTCTTTGGGATCTCCTATTTCCAGCATTATTTGGTTCTTCACGATTTTGACGTTATCACTGATCATCAGGCCTTGGAATACATGCTGGGAGATGCTGCCAAGTCCAAAGTTGCTCAGGGTCGCATAGCTCGGTGGCGGGCTTTCCTCCAAGGGTTCCGATTCCGGGTCATCCAACGCCCGGGTATCACGAATGGGGCTGCGGACGCTCTATCCCGCAACCCTCCGATGCTGGCGGGTTCTTTTGCGGACCATCCTGAGATCCCGGATTTCATTGGATCCCTTATCGAGGAGGCTCTGGAAGAGGAAGGTCCGGAGGATGGCCCTTGTGGACTACCGGTTACCGCGGCCGCAGCCAGTGTTTGGAAAGAGGCTTTGGCAGCGGATCCCTTCACAAAAGCTGTCATGGATTTCGTGGAATCAAAAATCATTCCGGAAACAGGAGATTTGGTTACATTCATCCGACGATTCGCCTCTGATTACAGCGTGGAGAATGGTATTTTGTACCGTTGGCATCGGGATCTCCGGTATTTCCGGCGCAAAGAAGCTGCTCGGCTTATTGTGGTTCCGGAGGCCTGTAAAACTTACGTCTTGGATGAATGCCATCAGGACCTACTGGGTGGATGTCACAATGGGAAGGCAAAGACCTTTGGATTCATGATTATCCGCTACTATTGGCCCACCTTGGGGGCAGATGTCACCAAGTATCTGGCAAACTGCAGGGCCTGTGCTGCTTGTGATCCTGGACCAATCCGCCCTCAGGCATATCTGAAGTTCTTCACTCCGGTGGAGGCTCCTTTTGAGCGTCTGAGCATGGATGTCATGCATGCCCCAACCACGAAATCAGGTAATAGCAAAATTCTAGTGGTGGTTGATTTTTTCTCTCGGTGGGGGTGGGCCTTTGCCATGCCTAATGAGCAAACGCTCACGATTGCTAAGGTCTTTGCCGAGAATGTCATCGCAGTCCATGGTGCTCCTCGAGAGGTCATCACGGATCGTGGAACTCCCTTTTGCTCAAGCCTCATGGAAGAACTCTGCCTGCTGATGGGTACTAAGAAGATCTGACAACGGCCTATCACCCTGAATCCAATGGCGCGTGTGAACGCCTTAATGGTACCCTCAAGAGTCTGCTCCGGAAGTGCATGGTTGCTCGAAATCAGGAATGGGATCAACTTTTGCCTTGGGTGGTCTTCGCATACTGGGCCACTCCCCACTCCTCCCTCGGAGAATCTCCATACTATATCCTTCACGGGCGGGACCCTCGATTATTTTCAGAAAATTTTTTGACCACTCCGGAGCCTCGACTGAAGGACTTCATGCTGACTTACTTGGATGACCTCTAGGATCGCTTGCGGTACACTCGGCGTATCCTGACGAATCATGTTGCTGCGATCCTGAAGAAACGAAAGGCCACTTACGATGCCAAGGTCAGAGTGGTCAAGTACAAGGAAGGAATGTTGGTCTGGAAGCATGTGGCCAAGTGCAATGCTCCCAAGGGCACCAGTCGGAAGTATCTTCCAGCCTTCGAAGGTCCCTTCCGGGTGCTCAAAGTGCTGTCCCCTACTAACTGCCAAATCCAGTCTACCTTGCGTGTTGGAGCTGATCCGGAGACTATCCATATCAATCGTCTCAAACCGTTTGTGGATCAGACCCAGCCTGCGGAGTGAAATTGCTCAGGGTGGTTATGTCTTGGTTAGGGTTTTATTAACACGCATGACCCCAGCTGTACCTATATGATCTCACATTTTTTTCGTATTAACATTTGTTTTATGTCATTTTATGTTTTAGCTACGTTTGTATCTTAATAGTGTTTGCTTTTATTTTTAGGTGTTAATTTGTGTGTTACCCGTTTAATCTTAAGGACTCTTTCCCAGATTTTGCTGTGAGTACTCTATTTTTTGTATATGGGTTTTCTTGGCTTTTTCTTGATTATTCACTAAATTCTTTTCCTTGAGCCTCTTTAAAAAGTTCTTTTCCTTGCATTTTATAAATTCCTTAGGCTTATTTCCTTGAGCATTCATACAAATTACTTTTCTAAGCTTTTTCTACTAAATTCTTTTCCTTGAGTTCATTTCAAATTCCTTCAATTTTGTTTTGTATCTTTGTCTTTCCTTGATCCCAGTCATGGCTCAAGCCCTCGGTAAATTAGTACGTTCAGTAAAAGATTATGTTTTGGAGGAATTGTCTCGTGAGGCGGAGGAACTACAGAAATTACCCCGCCCTCATGGACTGCCACCTCCTAAATTGGCCGCAGATTGTCTACTAGGTTTTCGTCGGTCCCAAGATGCTCCGGAGCTAACTCTTCGGCTTGCTATGAAAGCGTATGTGTCGCAACTTGAGGAGGAGGCGTGTGTCCGGAGAGAATTGGACAATATGATTGAATTTGAGCGTTTTGAGGCACTCTGTGATAAAGCTCTGTTCTCTATTCGCCGTGCTTGTTCGTTGCCCCCTATCTCATTTCAGCCTTAATATAATACTTGTATTTTAGGGTGTAACCCTTGTGTACGGATTCTATCGGGTGTCCGGTGTTCAAATTTGTCCTTCGGGGTGACGTAGTCAGTGGGTTGAACCCAACGCTTTTCTGTCTGTACAAAGGTACTTAATAGTTGTCATACAAATATACCCTTTCCTTGACGCAAATTTTTACTATCCCAAATTTTCCTTGGATTTAAAATTTCGTCTATATTGCTATGAAATTTTAGGGCTCTCCTCCTAAAGAGGGGTAATTTTATGTGATTCTCTTTACTGATCGAGTGTAGTTGTATAACCTGTTGCTTGTCTACGTTTGCACTTTTATTGTTTAGGTCCGGTTGCTGTCTTTCTGCGGATCCTTTGGCCTTGTCCACTGGTAACGACAATTTTCGGGTTAGTTGTTCTTCTGAATTTCTAGTTTGTGTGTGATTTACTGGCTGCATGGCTAATACACAGAGTAAATTCGCGGTCCGCCCGGCGGACATTCGGGTTGTATTACCTTTGGTTTCGGCTAAGAAAGTGCGTAGGGAGAAATATCAGGCGGTGGCCACGCAGCTAGCTCTGGCCAAATCTGCAGCGGCCTGGGAGGAATGGGCTGCCCAAGAACGGAAACGACAGGAACAGAAAGCGTGGGAAGAAAAGCTGGCTCGTATGATCCGGACCTCGGACCCAAATCTACCGTATCCGGTGCGCCTTGCTCCGGGTACCGTGCTTAACCCTTCCTCAGAGAATGTCTATAAGGACTATAATTCACTTTTTCATGCGGTAGTCGAAACGGATACAGTTCCTACATGTCTCCGTCCTCGCACAGCGAACCAACCGGAGGCCACTTTTGAGATCAAATATCGTGAATATGCTTCACTATTTTCGGTCGCGGTGGCTTCGGATACAGATTGACTAGGTTACTCGTGCGCACTTCGTTTCTTTATGTGTTTTGTATATATGCTTGTATTTTTCGTTTCTTGTAGAATTTTCCCTTTTTCTTTTTGTTTAGATTCTGATCCTTCCTGTTTTGATAGATCCTGTTCTTGCCCTTGTTCCAGGTGGTTTCTTTCTTTGCTTTTGGATAAATTTTTCTTTTTCCAGTTATCTATGTCTGGGCGGGATTCTGGTTCACGGAAGCGGGAGTTGCCTTCCCGCTCCCAACGCCGCCATCAGTCCTCGTCCGGTGCACCTTCAGGACAGCCGGGCCCGTCGTCGTCGGCTGGGCCCGCGCTTGCTCCTTATCAGTAGCCGGGTAATCATCAGACGGAAGCTATTCCCTTGCTCTCCTATAGTGAATTGGCCAAGACTATTCGGAAGTCTGTTCCGTCGTTTGCGGAGCTACCACGGCAGCTGGACATTGATCAGCTCAACCGATACCACCAACTGATCCAGGCCAAGTCTGTTTTCCAACTTCCCCTCCGGCGGGCCACTACCACTATCCAGTCCATCTATTCCCTTCTCGACCATCTGCCGGTCATCTATAAGCAGGCGGTCCAGGCGGGCTTCATCTGTTGGGATTTGGAACCTCCTTTTGGTCAGATTTGGGGGATCCCTCAGCAGGCCATGATCACAGAGCTTGCGTTGGCGCTTCCGGAGGATCCGGTCCGTTTCCGGCAGCAGTTGGATGTGCTGCATCCCTCGGTGGACCCTGGGACGCCTCACAATCTGCGAATCTACCTGATCCCTTTGTTCCAGCTCTTATTCCACGTCCGATCCTGGGAGTATTTGCAGGGCCTCCTGTCTCCCTTGCTCTACAACACCCCGTACGCTCTGATAGGTCTTTCGGCTCTATTGGACTGCAGACGGTTGATTAGATGCCTCGGGATTGACGCCAGGAACTCCATGGTGGAGTTGGGACATCTTGGGTCATGGGTCAGGCAGAGGGCCATGGGAAAGGACTTGGTCCCTCGGGAACCGAACGATCCTAAGGGCCCTTATCCCTGGGTGAACGAGCAGACGGGAGAACTGCTTCCTCCACCGATCAATCCGAAGCGGGGTGATCCCGGGCTGCAATGGCATCAAGCGGAGGTCCTCAAATTCCCTCCCTCTGTCTGTAGACCGCCCAATGCGAAGGGCACGTTTCCGTTCCCTAATGCTGGGGATTTTCGCAACGTTGCTTTGGACAGCCGGGATGTGGCTTTGGTGGTTCAGCTATACCTGCTGTTCGACAGTGAGCTGACCCCCCAGACTCTGCGGCAGTTTATGATGGTCACTACGCTGTCTCAGACCTCTCTCAAAAACACCATGGCGGCTTTGAAGGACCATCTGAAGAAAACGCCTCTTCCTCCGGAGGGTGAAGTCAACTTGGTCACGTTTGACGCGTCCATGGGAGCCAAGACGACGGAGGTCTGGAAGCCTCTCATCCGCTTTCCGCCTCGTAATCTGGAACGAAGTGCGATGCCACCAAACGCCTGGATGGCCCGAGAACCTTGGGTTTCTGTCCATCGGCGGCCGAATCCTGTCTTGCGGCAGGATAAGCAGCAGGCGCCAAAGCCATCCAAGAAAGCCAGACGGGCGGCGGAAGAACGGGAACAAGATGAGCGAGCGGCGGAGCGCCAGCAAACGCCCCCCCTCGTCCCTGTGGATCATTGCCCGGACGCGAAGCGTGTTCGTCTGGCTGGTTCTGTGGGATCGTTGGCCTCTACCAGTACGGCCCAATTGGCTTCGGACGTTCCGGAGGTGGGGGCTCACGCTACGGTGGGTCAGGACGATTCTTCTGGCGAGGAAGTCATGCGGAAGCTGCTCATTGCTGAGGCACAGTTCGCTCCTGGCCCTTCTGGTGAGGGTCAGAGTGGCTTAGGGGGCGACCCGACGCCCTCTGCCCCTCCTGGGCTCCCTTTGACGGGCTCGGGGAGTGACCCCACCGTCTCGGGAGCGGGCCAGGAGGTTCTGGTGCGCCAACAGTCTTCGCCGACTACATTGCCAGCAGCGAAGGCTCAGCTTCGGGAGTCTTCTTTGGTCCCTCTCCTTCCGGAAGCGACTGCACCGAGGGTGTATGACCCGCAGCAACAGCCGGCGGAAGTGAATCTCCTCACACCTCAGTCTTCGGGGGAGGTGGTGCAGCCACCATCCGCCTCTCTACTAGCTATATCGCATCTACCGCGGTTTCGCCTGCCCCTGGATTGTAATCTGGGGGACTCGGCTACGACCTCTGATTCTTCCGAAGGATCCTGGCGTCCTCTCGGAGTCCTACCTGGTGTTCTTCAGCAGCCGGGCCCGTTCACCCAGCCACAGGGTGTGGCGATGGACACTGCGCCGGCTCCCACCACTCAGCTACAGGGGGTAGCGATGGACGCCAGAACGATTCTGGGTTTCAATCAGCCCCTCCGGATTCCGGTCGCCCATGGTATGGCTATGGTACCGCACGCCGGCGAACCGGCTTTTCGGACTTATTTTGTGGAGGGTCCTGTCTTAGACGCTGTGATCCAGTCCGTCCAGCAAACCTACCCGCAGTATGTTCAGGAGGCTCCGTGCCTGCCCATTCCGCCTGCGGTGCCACCGGGAGCGGAGCCATTGGAGGACCAGGGTTCTGGTGTTCCAATGCAGGAAGCTCCGTCGGGTAGCCCGCGTCAGGTTCCGTCGTTGGCCTCAGCTCCGGAGGATGTTGCGCCATGGGGGATGTTCCGATGCCCAGGTCACTGGCCGATCAACCGGTGGTGGTCTCAGATTCGGATTGGCGTACCATTTTGCGTACGGCTCCGCGTGCTTCAGCTCCCATGCAGGGGTTTGGCACGATCCTGGGTCCGGGGCGTCTTCACTTCTCCGACTCCTTCTGGCTCCGGAGCCCTTGTGTGGAAAATCGGATGCAGTTCGATTTGCTTGAACAGCATGGCATCACCCAGGACCAGTTGCAGCAATGGACGGGTCATCCGGCGCCCTGGTCGGCGTTTGAGGTGGCATTCCACACAATGACTGAAGGCAACCTGCAGGTGCTGGACCTGCTCCGAGTGTTGTTTCCGCAGGCTTTCGAACTCTCGCCTATTCCGGGCTTGGGTTTTCCTCCGGGTATGGACTTGGATCTTTCAATGGGTCAGCTGTTTGCCCATACTCCGGCTCCACAGTCTCGGGCGTCGGGGTCGGAGCCCGGGGTCGCTGCTGAGCGACAGCAACAGGCGGCCCCGGTGGGGCAGGCAGCTGCGGGGTCGCGTCGGACGTCTGATCCTCCACCACGAACATCTTCTCGAGCGTCGCAAGCTGGGCCTCCTTTGTCTCAGCTTGTGCAGGTCCCTCCGTATGTTATGCCGGATTTGCTTCCGTGCCTGGGGCCGGGACCTCTGATCTTTCCGGATTCTCATGTGCTGGGTCCTCGGCTACATCGCCCCATCTCCGATGTTTATCCGCTTGATCTCCATGACCAAGTGGCTGGGGATACGGTCCCTATCATCTGCGATGCGATGCCGTCGTACCTGCGGGATCCGGAGGGGGGCCCGTATGATGCGGACCCTCCACCGGTTCCGCGGAGGGCGCGTGCCCATTTCCATCCTGGTCAGAATCTGCTGAGCATTTTCCCTGGGGAGGAACGCTTTGGGCTGCCAGCGGACAGGGTTTCACCATCGCCTCGGTTCATGGGGTTCCAGCAGTTGGACCAGTATGTGGCGTCGACTGTTGTCTCGCGGCTCCAGTCTTCGCCCTTCGGGGTACCTTTCCGGGTGTTCTCGGAGCGTTACTGGCAGATGTTTTATCTACCGGACGTCCTCTCCCGGTATGGGCCACCTGCGGTCAATCCCTACTGGTGCTTTACCTGGGATTTTTGGTACAAATGGTTGCTGGGGCAGTCGGCACCCTTCGCGGTTCCAGAGGCCGATCTGCGCCGTTTCTTCCGGGAGGTCACGGCTCTCTTCCAGGTCCAGGTTCAGGCCGTGCATACACAGAATCCTTGGCCCAATCCTGATCCACACCTGATTTATCAGCCGGAAAAGTTCGACTTTTGGCGTGCGGACATTGCCTTCCCGGCTCTTTGCAGGGACGGCCGGGTCATTTTTCCGCCCATCACTTTGGTTGGGTTTGGGTCAACTAAATCGCTGGCTACGGTGGCCGCCCTGGCCAAATTCTGCCCGGTCATGTTCATCTATCCTTCCCTGTTCCGTTACGGCCAGTTGGATCGGTTCCTGGACATGTGGAACAATAAGTCCGCTCACTTCGCCGCTAAGGCACAGGAAGTGGTGGACACTTGCGTGAACCATCCGGCGTTGGCAACGGGGGTGGTCCACACGTATGGTGCGGTGTGGTCCTTCTTTGGGGAAAACGATGAGGCCTCCAACATGCGCCGCATCCCGGGTGACCGGTTCACGGATGCTCCGGTCTACATTGAGATCTACGGTCAACGGTTCCGCGTGGCGGAATTCCCCTATCACTATCGGAAGGCCGGCTATTGGTTTTGTCTGCATGATTCGGCTAGGCTGCTGGTTTCTTTGCGCTGCCCGTTCCAGACGAAGGAAGCGTCGAAACATTTCACTAAAGGGTGGTTCAAACCTGACTGCCCCTACCGTCAGTTCTGGGAGCACCCGAAGAATCATGTCCGGGCCATCACGATGTTGGATATTCTCCGTTGGCGTTGGCTTCGACGGAGCTGGTGGACTGGCTCCGCCAGTCGGGCGTCCGCATTCTAGTTGAGGCTTCTTCAGATGCCTACTGGGGTGTTGGCATGAATAAAGATCAACTGGAGCATCTGGGACCTGATGGTGTTCGCCAGTTGGCCTTTCTGGCGCCAAAGCCCACTCATCAGAACTGGATGGGCAAGCTGCTTATGATGCTTCGTCAGGAGTTATTCCCCGGCATCTACGCACAGACCCGGGAGTGGCTGGCCCAGCGTCAGCATAAGGATCAACGGGCCGCAGAGCTGGCCTACCCACGTCGTCGCCTAGTTGTTGTTTTGTTGTTGTGGTTGTCTGTTGAGCTTTTCAGTTTGGGGTGTGCTGGACCCTTGATTTCAAATTTTAGTGCCTTTCTAACTCGAGTACTTCCTTTCTTTGTGTCTTTCTTGACCTTCTTTTCTTGATTAAATTCACTACACCTTCTTTTGGTGTCTTACCTTGTTTTTCCTTGATTAAAGTTATTTCTGCTCTCTTTTCTGCTTTTCTTTAAATTGATCTCTACTCCTTTTCGTGAATTCAAATTTTGATCCTTATATTGATCTCCTTATTTCTATTTCCGGAGTGTAAATTTTTTGTTCTTTTCTTTCCTTGAAAACAATTTTCTTTTGATTCCGGGTTCTTCTTATCCCAGCACACCCCGCACCTAAATTTCTTTTCCGTGAATCAGGGGGGGATTCATGGCCCTTGGTTTCCTGGGTTGACTGGGCGGCTACGGACCCTGTCTCCTTGCCCCGTAGTGGTCTCCCGTGGGTCCGAGGCACGGAGTTTGGCACCCTTTAGGGGTGACCGACCGGTGTTCAGGCTCTGATTGCCTCGGCTCACCCTCAGTTTCAGCCTTTCAAAATTTGATTCTTTTTAACTCTTATATACACATTTTATTAACATTCTGATAATATTTGCTTTTAACTCTCGGGTACAGTTCGGGCCATGTTTTGTTTTTTGACATGTTGTGTTTTCTTTTGTTTCCTATGCATAAACCATGCCTTAATTTTCTTGTGTTTTGTAGGTTGTTCGTTTGGTTGTGTTGGTCCGCTCCCGTCCCCTCTCTTCTCGTGCCTAGGAGTGCCCCCCTTGTGATGACGATGCCGGCGGCGGATGTTTGCCTGTCTGGTTCCTTCCGGTGTTGGTTTGGTCGTGGAGTGGCGGCATTTGCTAGTTCGGTGCCTGCCTGTTCGGACTATTTGGCCGCCTCTGGTTATCGAGACGTGCCTCCCGGTGCTATCAGGAGCGCTTCGGGTGCTCCGGAGTTGCTCTATGAACTGTTTGGGGCTCTTGTTTTAGTTGCCTCCGTCCCGGTGTTGGGTGTCTGGCAGGAATCAGTCACATTTCTGGTGCTTTTCTGTGAACTGGTGGGACCTTTGTGCCCTCCTTTTTTGGCTCCTTGGCGGTCCTTGTGGGTGTTTTGGACTGTCTGGACTTTCTTTCCGGACGTCTTCCGGTGAACAGGACTTTGTCTTCCTGGTCCGTCAGCTGTATTCTGTTCATGGCCTTGCCCTCCGCAGCATCCCATTCTGCTCCGCAGGCTGTGCTGGCTGTTGTGAGGTTGCCGGCGTCTGATGTTGGTCCCCGCCTTGGCGCTCCTAGAGACACTAGGACCGGTTTTGTGTCTTTGCTTTAACTGTGTATCTTTAATACTGTGCTTTATTCTTCGTCATTTTTGTTTTGATTCGTATTTTGGCATTGTTGTGCAGCTAATTTGAAATAAATACTAAGTTTTGCCATGTTTAATTCGTAATTGTTTGTCTTGTTTACTGCCTTAACATCTTGCCTTACTGTCTGTACATTGTTTTCTTTATAAATATGTGTGTCTTTAGATTCCGGAGCAAATTTCGCTTGGTGGGGGGGTATGACTGACTGATGTTCCCGGTACGCCCCTCCAGCCGCCGTATCCTGGGCGGTGTGTCCCAGGGTACAGTTTATGTTCTGTCTCGGTGACAGCCGAAAAATTTTAAGTCCAAGTTGTAATTGTTGTCGTCGAGTCGTAGTACTCAGTAGTCTAAGGGCCCAGTAACGTTGTAGTCTGTTGTTGTCAAAGTTGGCAAAAGTTTGTCGTGCCTGTGGCACATGTCTGTCAGTGGGAGTCCCACTTGTGAGACCAGTGAGGGTCCACATTTTACCGTTTTCCGTTTGCTTTTAACCTTCTGTTTTATCTCTCACCGTTTGTATTTTCTCTCTTTTTATCGTCCTTCTGGGAACACCGCGCCGGGGCGGGCGGTGGCAAAGAGGGGGTATTTTGTGGAATATCAGTCAGTCAGACGTGCTAAGCCTAAATCTAAGGACTCCAAAATTACAGTAATTCTCTAAATTCTACAGTATTTTTACAGTATGCCTACAGTAGTCTAATTTACAGTGTGAAGTTGACAGTACACAATAATAAATAGTCATACTGTAGTTTCGTGACGTAATGTAAGATAAGGGTCACTATTTGAAACAACAGATGTTTGGAATTACGTTTAGACCTGACAAACAATTAATCATTTTCTACTAATGTGTAGGGTTGGCTTTATCGATTGGTTTTTCGCTATATAAGGCTTTGTTAGGAACTAGTTTGACGCAGTTTAAAGTGGGGTTGTGTAGCGGAGAGTTACTCGCCATTTGACAGTGCCCGCCATTATTTTGTATGAGTATTTTTGGTTTGTGAACGTTAGGGCCTTTACTCTGAACTTGAGTATTTGTATTTGTTTTGAGATTTATTTGTATTCGAGTTCTAACTGTTGGATTTGGAGTAAAATCTAATTTTGTGTGATCTATTTGTACCGGTTGGAGGAGAATTAGGGTTTAGAACTAGTTTTTTTAGCATCACACACCTTTGACTGGAACCTGCACCTAGTTTCATAAATTTACACGAAGTCCGGTCTTTATTTCGAGATTTACACGCGCATATAGGACTAAACTTCACGCTGTCATGCTTCTGTCAAACGATACTGATTCCGACAGTAAGCAATGAATCACACGAAAATTTTCATTAATAATAATAATAATATTAATAATAATAATAATAATAATAATAATAATAATAACGACTCGACTCTAAAAGAAAATCACTTTAGGGATGCTTTCCGACAGTTTCTTTATCATAACTGGAATAAACTGAAAACGTTTGCTATTGCACAAATTGATTTTGATGTTGTGATTAGAGGGGTATTGTACTCCAACTGCATTTTAAACGAACTTATTTTCCAGGGCACTATGCAAGGAATTTTCGTTTCGATTGGGAATATAGCTGCAACCGTTAGTCCAATAATCGTCAGGTAGGTCAATTGTGACAGACACTGTATTGATATTCAAAAACTCTCTAGTATTAATCGTAGAATCGTTTAGCGATGGCATGTGATTTATCGCTAAAACCAAAAATATACAACCTAAACATATGTGGTGAACCTGATACGTTCTAGCATTCGACTATAAGCAACCATACCATGAAAAATTCCGTTCCTAAAAGGTAGAAACGTTCATTCTGTATAGCTAACATTTTACAAAGAAGGGAGAGGAGGGTAGCGGACAATTCGTCCTGTTGCTTTGCTAAACAGGCAACCACAGTGTGCTGACTGCTGAATTGTTAACAACCGAAACATGTAATAATTGGGTCTGTAGCATAGGGAGACCACTGTTGCATTAGTTTGAACATTCGCAAGCTTCGTGCAGAACGTGCTGTATCAAATACATCGCCATCGACAACAGAAACAACAGGTATTTGAAATTTGTCATGTCTAAGAACAACCTAAACCATTTGTTTCACAGGTTGTTTGCAATGTAACTATATAGTGCACTAAGGTGCTGCACATGTTCGAAACGCTCTGTCACAAAATTATGGATAAGCTGCTACTGGCTTAGGCCTTACATTTAGCTGTAGAAAGGCATAATAATGCTACTTAAGGTGGTGATTCCTTTTAGGCTCATACTATTGGTTGACGCTTCAAATCAAGATGAAATTTGATGAAACCTTCCAAAATAAGTTCATTCTAACACCCTCCACTTCAAACCTTCAATGTCTCCGTTCAGGGCAGTTTTTGCCGATTTTTGACACTCGGACATT
Organism: Trissonchulus latispiculum; assembly: GCA_030248195.1. Taxonomy (NCBI): domain Eukaryota; kingdom Metazoa; phylum Nematoda; class Enoplea; order Enoplida; family Ironidae; genus Trissonchulus; species Trissonchulus latispiculum. The sequence continues at coordinate 16,709 of JASAND010006108.1, read as the reverse complement.
AGCTGCATAGCTATGATTATATTCATTCGAAAGATCTTGTTGAGCTCTACAAGTTTGCTTTTTGAAGCACCTTTATAGCTTTTCTCTATGGATATAGCTGATTTTTCTTATTTTGACGTGATGTCTGTCATTTTTGCATTTGTCATTTTTGCAGAAATCAAATAACCCGCCATTTTTTGAGCTACGCAAACCATAAAATTAATCTAAGGGGAGTCAATTTGAAGGTCTCGTCGGGGCCGATTATTCGTGGCATTGTAATGCCATTCTAAATGCCCTCCAGAACGCTGCTATCACAAAAAATGTAGTTTTTGCAAAAACATGACCAAATGTTTTCCAGCGATTGTGGAGGATTTACTATGCAAGCTAGAGGGTTGCCACTTACTAGACGTGTTTTACACAAAATTACCCAGGGATCCTTTTTAGTTGCCCTTATTGCTGCTTTCTGGCTAAAGTAGTCGCCTGCCAAGGTTGGGAAATGTAGGCAAAATCCAGGTTGCGCATACATTTTAGCTATTTTCTGTACAACGAAGAGCGGTTTCACAATAATTAAAAAAGGGTCCCCAGCTAGTTTATAATGAAATCTAATGATATGACCGACGCCTCACGAAAAAATTTAATTTAGTCTGCAAGGCATCTGGAAAATTAAATTACATCGAATTAGCATATTATTAAAAGTCTTTGACAGTATTTTATTCTTCTAATTCTGCTCCTTCTCCTCCTTCTCATTCTCTGTCTCCTTTTACCTTTTCTCCTTCTTTCTTTTTTCTTTTCTCCTTCTTCCTTTTCTCCTTCTTCCTTTTCTCCTTCTTCCTTTTTTCCTTCTTCCTTTTCTCCGTCTTCATTTTCCCTTTCCCCTTCTTCCTTTCTTCCCCTTCTTTTGCTTCTAGAACAGGCAACAAATACAAACGAACGTATCAAACCTTTAGAATGATAACTCCAGTAACAATGAGCAACAAGACAGTACCAGTGTAAAGAAATATTTCCGACATACAAATACAAATCGCGCCAAACCCAGCACACAAAATAATTTAGTTTGACTTATTTTCCATATTTGTTTTACTTTTCGCTCTAAGAGCTCAATAGTTGCCGGTTAAAAAAATTTCTACTCAGATGTCAATTATTTTCTTGTTTGAAGTTTGGACAAAACGCAATACATTATTTTGGCAATATGTCGTTGTAATTTCTATATTCAGTAAATACTGTATTAACTGGCCAATTTCAGTAAATACGGTATTTATTAGTAAGAATAGTATTTTCTCTAAACTTCCTATATTTACATGTAAATACTATTTTTACTGAAACGTGTTCAGAAACAGTGTATTTTCTAGTGAATTCTGTATTTTATTTAAAACGCTTTTATCGATTGTGTGTGGTCAGCGATATAAAGAGCATGACGACGTCATATTTAAAGTCAAGTGATAGGCCAACATAATGACATACTGTGCAAAAGGGGATGTGCCAAAAGCTAAAGTTAGGAATTTAAATAAATTTCTATACAAATTTACAACTTATTCGTGGAAAATCAGTTTTGCTGGCCTATTAATTAAGGAGTAAGAACTAAGTTGACTTAGAGTTTTCAGCCTGATCTTTGCAAAACTTACGGTATACCGGTTTGAAATAGTTAAGCAACTCATTCTTAATTTATAGCTAACGCGTCATTAATCATGATTGATGAATGATCATGATACTTCTATTCCGTCTCCTTGATTTAAAAAATTGTGTTTAAAAATTTAAATAACTTGTGAATTTGCAAACTAATTTATTCAACTTCTCAAGTTTCTCTTCATGCACTCTCTTTTGCTCATTATGGGATTACGTATGACTTATCATTTGACATTAAATATGACTTTGGTATTCTCTTTGTATTTCTAGCAACACACAATCGACAAAGGTGTTTAACATAAAATACAGATTTTCTAGAAAACAGTACTTACTGGACGAGTTGCAGTAAAGATGGTATTTATGTGTAAAGATAGGAAGTTTAAAGAAAATACCGTTATTACTAGTAAATACAGTATTTATTGAAATTGGCCAGTAAATACTGTATTTACTGAATACAAAAATTACTTTAACAATATACCTTTCGAAATAAGAAAATCAGAGTATTAGAGTACACAATTAGATCACAAACAGCCGCAACCAATACATATAGGACAGAGTGAACTAAAGGCAAATGAAACCTTTTTATTCCGCTGGAGCGAAATATATTCCCCGGTGTTATAGCATGTAGTGCATGTACGCTGATGTTATTGTCTTCAGGTTCTCCTATCTTCAACACAAGGCCTGGTATGTTTATTTTTTAGAGTCAACGCAAAAAGAACTATGCAACCCCGTAGGCCTTCAGAAGAATCCGATCCAAATTTAATTCTGAGGTTTCATCGAATTTTATCATATAAATCTTACAAAACTTAGCAATACTCTCTGACGTTATTTGTTTCTGAAATACTCCGCAGACATTATCGATTAGAGGAGGTTTATGCATAGATTAAACAGTAACAAACATTGAAACCGATTGAGTTTAATAGCAGCACATTGGCCACGCCAAACTACTGTTTCTACGTTTGAAATTTAAGATTTGTCCTCGGCTACTTTGAGTGAGTCCTCTTCCCTTATTTTCGCCAAGACACTAAACATTAATCCATTGAGAACTAAATGAGTTTGAGTTGCAGTAGCAGTATGATTAAGACATTAGCCTACCGCCGCAAAAACCCGAGATCGATTCACAGTTCTGTGTACATAATTTAATTTTTTATTGTCACAAGTTATTTCGCATTGAATGTGATTACAGAACGTGTATAGAGTAAGGAAAGACTTCTAAAAATTTCAAAATTCCGGGGTATTTAGGAATTTTTTTTTCCATACAGGTAGCCAGAAACAAACCTGTTTAGTCTGTTATATAGTACCGCACAAAGCTATCTTTTTAATAGAATGACGATCGATGTGTACGTTCGTTTTCTTCAAAAAAAACAACCCACCGAAATCATAACACATCACTACTTTTCATCCTACCATGACGCAACTATAAACACCACAACGCGCAGAGGTGAGATGTATGTAAACAAAGGAGATCTGCACAGCTCAACCCCGCAATATTCCCCTTTTGGGGTTGTTCTTATGCCATTTTGACCAAATAAGATCCAAAAACAACCAGCGGGATCATTTCTAATTAATTAGGTAGTAATTTACACGAACTTGCTTATGCTCAGTTGGAAAAGTTCTAGAATCGCCTGGAAACTCTGACCAAAGTTGTTGACAAGGAACGCTAGATGAGTTTTCTGACGGTATGAAGTGTGCTTCTGCCACTCGTCGACATCAGCAATATTTCAGAATTCTAGACATTCCTCCGTAGAACCAAGAGTACATAATATAAGAGTGTGCCACTAGGCACACTCTCCGTTATCAGAGCCCTTCACTTCAAAGAATTTTGTGCGCTATGTTTGCGTTCTAAAGCTCGAAGCAGGCACAAAATTCGCGCACGCACTGCTTGTGTTTTCGAGCTTAAGGGGGGGGGGACTAAAATGGGGGTGCCCCGAATTTGTCCGATTGGCCTTCTTTTCGGCGAAGTTAAAGAGCATGGGTGTGGTCAAAAAATACTAGGTCGTTGGTTCTTAGCTGCCTTCCAGTCATGTGCAGGCGTCGCGTTTATGTGCCCGACCCCCCCTTTTTCACAACTACCAACATAATTAATTAAAAATTTCTGCTGGCTGCAAGACCCTAGCTCAAAGCTAGTCATTGGCCAATAAGATTTGGCACATGTGGCCCTATATGCGGAAAAATACTAGATGTCTGTATATTATCTGCATCTCAGGTAATTACTGTTCAAAGTTGAAGTTTCGGCAAAATTTTGAAAATTTTTGGCTAACGAAAGGAATATTCTATTACTGGTGCGAGCTATACGGCTGCAATTTGGCATATACAGAGGCACTACAGGAGTACTCATTTGTGCCAAATGGCAAGAAATTCTGCTGCGTGGAAAATTTTTATGTCAACTTTAATCTTCAAAAATTGCCAAAATCGCCATTTTCAGTCTGTCGGATCCTGTGTGAAGGCTTTCTGCAGCCATAGAAGTCGCAAACCTTCACTAATTGAGCTGAAATCGTTTGTGGGTGTGTTTTCAACCACGCTGAGTTCAAATATCTCAAAAAATTTTAATTTCAAAAAATTTGATTTTTTCGATTTCTTGCCCAAAAAGGCGATTTTGTCAATTTTTGAAGATTAAAGTTGTCATAAAAATTTTTTCACCCGGCAGAATTTCTTGCCATTTGGCACAAATGAGTACTCCTATAGGACCTCTGTATTTGCCAAATTACAGCCTTATAGCTCGCACCAGTAATAAAATATTCCTTTCGTTAGCCAAAAATTTTCAATATTTTGCAGAAACTTCAACTTTGAACAGTAATTCCCTCAGATGCAGATAAGATACAGACATCTAGTATTTTTCCGCAGATAGGAACACATGTGCGAAATCATATTTTCCAAAACAAGCTTTGAGCTAGGGTCTTGCGGCCAGCAGAGATTTTTAATTAATTATGTTGGTAGTTGCGAAAAAGGGGGGGTCGGGCACATAAACGCGACGCCTGCACATGGCTGGAAGGCAGCTAAGAACCAACGTATTTTGTTGACCACACCCATGCTCTATAACTTCGCCAAAAAGTAGGCCAATCGGACAAAGTTGGGGCAAAAGTTTAGTCACCCCCCCCCCGGGTCCATTTTTTGGTCATTTTTCGACTTTCTCCGATGTCGCTCATTTTTACATATTTCAGAGTCCAAACTGTATATTTTAACGAGTTTTTGAAATTAAAGTCGTAAGTCTTACGGTTGTTGAGTAATTTGACCTCAAAGTTGAGATTTTATGTGTTAAACATACGAAATGTGAAAAGTTGTCACTTTTTCACGTGCGCCAGAGAAATCTAGCGAATGGCAAAATGGATCCGCCCAAACTTTATATCATATTTTTGCTAGGTTTCCAAACTGTGATTTGTAGGAATTAGAATTTAGATTTAGGCCCTTAAAAAGTTTTAATGAATTTTTGAAGTATTAAAATTTGATGTCTGTTAAATTTGGTGCCAAATTTTAATATTTCAAAAATTCATTAAAAATTTTAAAAACCTAAATCAAAATTCTGATTCCTACAAATCACAGTTCGGAAACACGGCAAAAATATGATATAAAGTTTGGGCGGATCCATTTTGCCATTCGCGAGATTTCTCTGGCGCACGTGAAAAAGTGACAACTTTTCACATTTCGTATGTTTAACACATAAAATCTCAACTTTGAGGTCAAATTACTCAACAACCGTAAGGCTTACGACTTTAATTTCAAAAACTCGTTAAAATATACAGTTTGGACTATGAAATATGTAAAAATGAGCGACATCGGAGAAAATCGAAAAAATGACCAAAACATGGACCCCCCTTAAGCACATAAACATAGAGCGAGTGAGCGTACCCCCCTTTTCGACTAGGTACTGATTTGCGGGAGGGGGTCACTAAGGTCTGATTTGCGGGGGTGGGTCTTTAGCGAGCAGAGCAGTTTTTGCTCTGATAACATAGAGTGTGCCTAGTGGCACACTCTTATATTATGTACTCTAGTAGAACTAAGCAACCATTACAGAACGGAAGTTAACTTCTATTTTGTACTAGCTTGTTTACTGCTTATGACAATAAGCTAAACTTTAACATTTCTTATTGTTTATCGTATCTCTCGTATCGCTTATTATTTGTAAATTAACAAGGGATACATTTTCCGTTTGTTTTAGCTTAGTCTTCGAACACTTCGGACCGAGAGTTGCTTGGGGAGGCGCAATGATTTTCGTTCTTGTCGCATTAGTAAATGTTTTGTGCACGTACAAACGATTACTACCTTATGAGAAAATGGAAAGCGGTTTTGGATGAAGAATTTGCAACAATAAATTCCATTAACAAATAACTACTAGGCAACTCAGTGGACTTTAGTCATAGTAATAAATGTTATCTATAATAACAAATCAGTAATGCCTGTCTGTAGTATAGGCTGTAGCGGAAGAAGCTACAACCTCTCCTACAATCTTATTTCATGAAATTGTTTCGTGATTTTCCATCAAAACTCGCTACACTCCTCTCTAAAATCTTTAAAATCGTTTAGTTACCTATTTACTGGAGTGTCTAGTATTGTTGTATGTTTTCGGAAGCGAAAATGTGTTCTAAAACTTTATGGTTAACTTTATCGAAAATCTCAAAATTATTTTTTTGCAGTAATCGTTAAGAAAAGATGGTCTAGGATGGTCTGGTATAGTCTAGAAAAGATAGGTTAGGCTTAAGACCTGTGGGGCATTCAGACAAGTTTAAAGCCCGGTTCACGATGAAGAGCTTTGTGCTTTGTGCTTTGTCTCCTGTGCTTTGCGCTTTCGTCTTCTGTGCTTTGTGCTTTGTGTTCAGGTGACAGAAAACAAATGATTCATGATGAGAAAGCACAATATCACAAGCACAGTTCACGGAAGCAAGTTTGGAGGGTATTCAAAGTTTTGATATTTTAAATGACATTAACAGGATGAAGTTATTGATGTTTTAAAATATATAATCTAATTTAATAATAATAACGATCATTAATAGTAATTAAAAATAATAATTATTATAAACTAACTTGATGAATTAATTTTGTCATGAAGTCTTTACGTATTTATTTACAATAGATAATTCATGATAATTATTAAATACTTATGCTCTCAAAAATTTTTAATTTTTGTCGTGTTTCGTCCGAATAAGCGCTATTTCAACATTTGGAATACTGTAGTGCTCATGTGATGTCCAGTTTCAGTTTTGGACCAATCAGCACAGAGCAAGGCTTGTTTTGATTGTAAAGCACTGAAAGCGCAACTCAAAATGTTTGACATTGTCAAACATTCCCAAAGCATACCAAAAGCACAAAAGCACAAAGCACAAAGCACAGAAAACCATCATGAACCGGGAAAGCACAAAGCACAGAAAACCATCATGAACCGGGAAAGCACAAAGCACAAAGCATTGTGCTTTTCAAACCATCATGAACCGAGAAAGCACAAAGCACAAAGCACAAAAACACAAATGCAGAATGCACAAAGCACAAAGCACAAAGCACACCATCGTGAACCGGGCTTAAGGCTGTGCGTAGGCTACGCCATAATTCCGTCAATTCGACGCAGTTAATCCTAAAGCTGAAAAATCCAAAAGCATAGGCAATCTCCCAGCATTTATCTCTAACTGGCAAAAACACTGCTAGATTTTAGGTTCGAGAAACTTTCGGAGCATATGTGTTAACACTTGATAGTCAAGAGTAAAATGATATTTAACTACTGGTTGCAAACTTCAGCAGTAAAGAAATCAAAGTAATAGCACAAAACAGTCTGCATATATTTTAGGTTTTTAGGTTTCCTTTTAAAGTTTATAATTACTTCATATCTCTTTTTCTTAGTGAAGAATCAAAAGTTATGGCATAGGTAGTTCGGGGTTTGTTGACGGTAAAATTGTCCCTTGGTAGGATTGTACCTTAGCTGACTATCTCCGGTCTCTTTGCGGGCGTCTTGGGACAACATCAGCATGTTGGGTCCTGCGTCGACCTCAGCGTGGTTATGTGGGTTGGTACCCAAACTTTGGCTGCTCATAAGAAACTTGGCGGTTCCATCCAGACATCAGTTACATATCTACGGATAACCGCGCCACCATGCCGATGACGCGGCTGGCAAACATGGCGGAATCACAACTGATCCTTTATGCTGCTGACGGAACCACTGCTCTTGACGATGACACCATGCACCCATTTTTTGCCAGATCGATAATTCCGTATCCAAACTGATTGATCGATTTCAATTTGTCTCTATGCTTCTGCTGGTACCAGGACGGCCAACGCTTCAGTCATGATTGACAGACATGCTCGAACTGGATGTTTCAGAACCAATTCCGCCAGCGTAATTCTGCTATTTGGATTAGGCGTGCTTTGATTAGAAGAAAGAAGGAACATCTGTGCGTTCGTTCTGGCACCGCTTTGGGTGGTCCTTGAACGTTCTTTTCATTTTCTGGGCTAAGCCATTAAAGCTGGTTGATACGGGGAACCGTTTATGAGAGTTATTCCATTGGTTCGATAAAGACTTCTACGCCGTACTCATAGTAAGCCTAGCCGTAATTACAACCGCACTTTATCAGTTGATGAAGAAAGGAAATCTTTGGGACTTTAGCAGCGAATGCTAAGCCTAAAAGCAAACCTCAATGAAAAAGCTATTAGAGCGCCGTATGACCCTAGGAAGGAATTGTTACTTTCCAGTTACGATCCCCCTTATCAAAGCAAATTCGAGCGCTCATGCTTGCATACTAAATGCCTAAAGCTCAACTAGTCAGTTGGTTCAGGTGCGTCTGTTGCAGGCTACTCTTGGACCTGCCAACTGCATTGCTCCTACAGTTGAGTTTGCTCCTGTCCAAATGCCTCATGTTTTATTCCTATTATTTCCATAACGACGTTAATCATTTCCTTCAAAACTAGAGTACACTTTAGTAGGTCCACAAAGGAAAACATTGACTTTATGCATTTCTGTTCACACACTTCATTGATTTAACATTGTCTTTTAACATTGAATTTATTCTAGAACTACTGGAATAGACGTCGTTACTTGGACGACCGTATGCAAGAGTTTTATATACTCAGCACCACGTGTAGCACCCGGGGGAGGGGGTGGTTGGGTGGAGAGGCGCGGAGACCAAGAGGCTCATCTGTGGGGGTGGAGAGGCTCGGAGGCCGGGAGGCCCCAGAAGTCGGGAGACCCTAGTCCGGAGCCACGGTCAAACAGACTTTAAGTTAAAAGTTGTCAAATTTCTCCAGGAAAACTTGAGGGTCTTCGACCCCGTAGAATCCGAAAATGAACTTAAGGGGGTCCATTTCTGGGCTTTTTTTAGACTTTCTCCGACCTCGCTAATTTTTACATATTTTATTGTCCAAACGGTATATTTTAACTGGCAGTGGAAGGAATCTGGACATTAAGGAATCTGGACAAACTTTACATTAAAACAATGCTGAAATGTTAAACTGCAATTAGAATTCTAATTTAGGCCTTTAAAAGATTTTAATTAATTGTAGACGGATTAAAATTTAATTCGATGCTAAAATCGTGTTAAATTTTAATCCTTCAAAAATTAATTAAAAACTTTCAAAGGCCTAATTTTAAATTCTAATTCAAAGATACCGCAGTTTAACATTTCAGCGTTATTTTAATGTAAAATGTGTCCAGATACCTTAATGTTTGTCGGGAGATTTTTTGGTGCACGCGAAAAAAATGACAACATTTTCCGCTGCCTATGTTTAAAACATGAAACCTCAACTTTGAACAGAAATTACTGGACAACCCTAATACTTACGACTTTAATGTTAAAAACTCGTTAAAATATACCGTTTGGACAATAAAATATGTAAAAATGAGCGAGATGGGACAAAGTAAAAAATGGCCTAAAAATTAAACATTAAACATTAAGGCCGAAATCTCGGGGGGGGTCTCAGCGTGTAAGCATACAACACTGGCATTTTTAAAAAAATGGCGTTTCCGACAAAATAAATAAAATAAATTTAGCTATGTAAATTTTACATCAAAAATTTTAGATAATTATGTTTCGTATAACGAAATCTTTTTAACGATATAAAAAATATATAGTTCGGTTTCGGTAGTCTCTTACAAGACCGGCAATAAAGCATCGTAGCTACGAAAATTCTGGAAATTTCATCATTTTTTAGAAATGCCTTACGTTGTTGCTAAATTTATGAGAGATTGCCAAACCAAACTACATAATTTTTATATCGTGAAAAAGACCTCATTCTACGCAACCTAATGATATAAAAAATATTGCTGTGCGATTTTTCTAGCTCAAGCTATAATATTTAATTTGACGAAAACACCCGTTTTAAAAAAATGTCAGCGTTGTATGCTTACACTCTGAGAAGCCCCACCCCCGTAGATTTCGGCACTCAACGAGACTTACACTTACAAGACACCCAACGTGCTTTTGAATCTTTACCTTACTTTGATGCGCCAGACAAGGTAGAAAATCAGTTTTTCGACAACGTTGTTGTGAACAAGCGCCAGTTTTGGACCTGGGGATTAATACGACATAGGAAATTATAGAAATCTTCCCTTGCGTGAAGGGGTACTCCCGTGGAGTCGTGGGGGAGCTCCTAACAGAAAATTCGGGTAGTCCTTATATCTCTATTTCCCTACCTATGCAGCATGGGGGAATCGTCCTCAAAATCAGTATGTCCCGCCCCCAAAATTCAGTCCCCGTCAGTCATAGTTAGTGGAGTTCGGCCAGGGATAGGGCAGGCCGCCCAAGTGGTTGGGTCGGGTCGGAAGCCCAAAGCTTGCTCCAGCAATTTGTCAGATGTTGAATAATACTTTTTGGTCCACCAGTTACTGGGGAAATCAGCCTGTGCAGAGTGGGGTGCGACCTTCCCCCAAAATGAGCCACTCCCACCTCTCCCCAGTCCTCTCAGGTTCAAAATTCCCAATCTCCCATGGCCGTCGTCCCCGTCGTTCCCGGATCCAGAGATTGCCAATTCGCCAGACCCCCGTCGGCTGAAAAATAATGGTGATTTCATAGTCCCTGTCGCCTCTAGGCGCGCGTCTATGTGGACGCCTCCAAACGTGACATCACGTCCTGGTGCTATGCTAGCACTGGAAGCGTCGACGCGCGTAGACGTGCGTCGACGCGCGTCAACGCGCCCATTTGTAGCATGCCAGTTTACGCGCATCGACGCACGTCGACGCGCGTTGATGTGCGCAAAATGATATTGACGTTTGCAGACGCGCGTAGACGCGCGTCGACGCGCGTACACCTGCGTTCACGACTATGAAGGCACCTTAACATGGCAGTGTAGCGCGTTGACGCGCTTCGACGCGCGTCTACGCACGTCGACGTGCGTCTACGCGCGTCTAGAGGCGACTGGGACTATGAAATCACCATTAGACTTATTATTATCAAAGTCTAGTGGATCGCATGACTGTTCGTTTGCTTGACATTTTTAAAAAAATGGTCGCTTATGATCAAGCTTAGAATTATTGTCGGCAGCCTCGATCGCAGCTGGCCTGAAAGTAATGTAAAAAGGCTATACACGATTTACATGAACAAAAGAATGCAAAGGCTCAGACAAAAAGGAGTCACAGCCAGTTGTGAGGAGACTTGGGCACAAGTCCATTCTCCAAGGAAGAGAGAACCACCACGTCAATAGCTGAAATAGCAGAAAAAACGTGACCTTCTTTAGTAGACCAAACAGAACGTAATTGGTCCGGGGCACGCAGGACTTGAAAAAGGCCACCCCATATTCACACTATTTTGGGAGAGTAAAATGTCCGACAAATGAGATAAAATCAGTGCCTAGCAAAATAGAATTTCACATTTTATTAATTTCAAAAAATTCACTTCCTGGGGTGCGGACACAGAATAGGATCTGGATATTGAACCACCACTTCTGCTTCTGATTGCAAAAGACGTGCCAAACCCGCAGCAGCGTTTTTTCAGATTTCCGAAAGCTGTTCCTGTTCACATTGTTGGGGTTTACTCCAAAAGTTGAATTGTTATAAGTGTTCAGAATTAGTACACACATTTTTGCTCGTAGTATAGTGCCTTTAATAAACACTTTATTAAACATCAATGGGTCCCATTTATCTTGAGGAATTCCTTGAACCGTAGCCGCAGATACAAATTGCTGTAGCTAAACTTCAAAATGTTCTAAGGTCGGTCCACGTATCTTTTAGGATTGCAATAAACGTACGATAAAGTTGGGCACTGTGTTTACTGACAGAAATATCAGTTACCTGCGTTGTGCGGGGAGTACGGTGTGTTCCCTCACGCCCGTGCTCCCCAATCGAGGGAGGAGTATTAGGTATCCCAATCACGGCCTGTTCCGGTTGTTGTTGATATTGGCCCTGATGTTGAGGCTGGTGTCGTATGCGTTGCAGACTGCTGCTGCCCCCTTTTTGTTGACGAAAACCCTTAAGCTTGGAGGGTACGAGGTCCAGGAGCCGATTGAGGCTGCCGATAATAATTCTGAGCTTGATCATAAACAGGGTAATAACCCGAAGAATAGCCATATTGAGCCTGAGCAAAAAATTTAGTTTGCATACCCATACTGTTTATTTTGATCGTGATAATAATTCGGATCGAAATAAGCCTGTCCATCAGCCTTGGGAGCGGACGCCATAGGCGATGGAGCATTTTGCTGATACAAAGGCTACTAAAGCTGAGAATCAGGCATTGCATGAGATGGCACTGAAGCATTTTGACCGGAAGGGTTCGGATTTTAACAAGAAGGCGGATTCCGAATTATCAGGGGCCCCCTGATCACTTGACCCCTGAGGAGACGTCTGTCCGGCCACAGGAACATGATTTGGCTGAGCCGAAGCAGACGTTGAAGAAAGACGGAAGGCCGAATTTGACAAAAAACGACGACCATTTTTCCAATGTTTGTCAAGCAAACGAACAGTCATGCAATCCACTAGACTTTGATAATAATAAGTGATTTTTTCAGCCGACGGGGGTCACCCCTCGGCAAATTGACAATCTCTAGATGTCGGACGACATCAGCGCGGACGACGGCAATGGGAAATTGAGAATTCTGAACCTGACTGGACTGGGGAGAGGTGGCGGTGGCTCATTTTGTGGGGAGGTCGTCACTGCACCGGCTGACTCCCCCCCAGTAACTGGTAAACCAAAAGTATTATTCAACATCTGACAAATTGCTGGAGCAAGCTTTGGGGCTTCCGACCCGACCAAACCACTTGGGCGGCCTGCCTATCCCTGGCCGACCTCCACTAACCATGACTGACCTGGACTAAATTTTGCGGACGGGTCATACTGATTTTGAGGACTATTCGCCCAAGCTGCGTAGGTACGGAAATAGAGATATAAGGAATACCCCGATTTCTGTTAGGAGCTCCCCTACGACTCCACGGGGGCACCTCTTCACGCAAGGGAGGATCTCTATAATTTTCTATCTCGTATTAATCCCCGGTCTAAAACTGGCGCTTGTTCACAGCAACGTTGTCGAATAACTAATTTTCTACATTGTCTGGCGCATCAAACTAAGATAAAGATTCAAAAGCACGTTGAGTGTCTTGTAAACGGTTGTCCAAAAAATTTTGAAATTCAGGGTCAAGTTCTACAGGCATCTACTACATGACAGGGTCGCATGTGAAGTTTGACTCTATGAGACTTATAAAACTGTAGGAATTATCAAATAAAACGAATTAGATGTACTTAGTTTAGATCGCGACTAAGATCACAGATATCTGCGTGGTGTGCGACTCCCAGAGAAAGAGACTCTGACCGACAAAAAGATGACCCAACAGGTACAAAATTTACTGTCCAAATTGCAAAAGGAACTGACAGGCACGGGATAACAGTTTCGGATTCAACCACAGAACAAACCACAATATCTAAGTAGCGACAGAACTGACAAAATCGCACTAAGTCACAAAAGGTAAAATCCCAAAAGATAAAGATGGATGAAATCTCAATGCATCTATCAGAAAATTTTGAGTACACAAACCTAGCAAGATTCCGCAGACACTGGTGGACTGGGTTTAGGCTTATAAATTTTCCACGTAATGGCACTGCATCGGTTGGAATCTTGCCGTCTAAGTTTTGCTGTTTTGTAATTCCATGGAAAATCTCCGATGAAGCTGCAAACGGGCCAGCCGCGCCCTTAACTATGAAGTTTCACACATCTAAGACATATAAAACATACTCGCCTTTAAATCGATTTACCGGAATCTAGTCTGTCGGTTTTAAGCGAAAACACATTCCACGGAAATTCTTCCATTTGGCTAGAAACCGGTTGTCTGTGTTAAAGCTCTCAAATTTTCCACGGAATGTCGCCAATAGATTTTTGCTACGTCTAATCGGCGGAATCTTGCTAGGGTTGTGTACTCACAATCTTTTGACAGATGCACAAACTCTCCCCAAAACAACCACTACAGAACCAAAAACTACCCAACCAATCGATAAAGCAACTATCAACCAACTGCACTTCTCAAGCATAGTTAATCTGTCGAATTAGCTAACAGACCCATGAATCTAGGCTAAACTACAGAAACATTGAGGGGTTGCTACTTTTCAATAATGTCAATTCAAAGTTATTGTTTAAATGTTCGTGCTAAATGCTAAGATACGCGCACGCTATGTTCACACTGTATGTAGAATGTTGGTTTCTTAAGCTAGTCAAAAAGTAGCAACTGCGTCAATCGTGTGCTTAGGTGATCTATTTATTCTATTGTTAGACCCGTTACGATGGCCGGTTACTCTGGCCTGATGGCATGGCACTTGTTAGCTTTCGTTGGTGTTGCATTGCATTTCCTAGAATAAAGTATTCGTTTGTGAGGTATCGCAGCTCCTGCTTTCGACATAATTGTTAGGATATGATTTCTGCTAACACAATTTACCCCCCTCTCCCGCACAGTGAGCACGGACGCTGTGCAGGCTACAACAATGTTCATTGACCATGCATTGTTTTGCATTGACCACATTTGTTTGTTTGCATTGCATTTCATTGTTTCTGGAGCTTTGGCATTCCAATTTTGAAAGCTGGATCGAATTCCTTGTTCAGTTTAGTCTGACGGACTGAGTCTTCCAGTGGGCTTTCATGCCCGCACTTACTTGACAACTGGTGCCATTTCTGCCACGTATATGTTTAAATCAAAATGTTCAGTATACCAAAGGAAACTGTAAGAAATGTCCGTGTGCCAACAAATTGTTATATAGGAGTGCTGCACTTAAAGGATGCGCTCAACACAAAGTTACTATGGGAACCCGTTTTATTTGTCCCATAGTTTATTTTAAACGAATTGGTAAACGTGGCCAGATTCAGGTTGAGCACGCATTTTGGCTGAATCCTCCATAACTGTGCTCCGACTCAAAATGTTGGGAGCGAAATTGTTTGCTTATACTGAATTACCGGTACATTTTTGCCGCAGCAATGTATATTTTCTGAACTGTCATGGTATGAACTTTCTTCTGGTTGAAAAATTTTAAAAATTAAAATTCGTCAAAAAAGAAGCCGATTTTTTAAGTTTTGAAAAGGTCGATAGAAGAACTAGCCGGGTTCGGTGTACTGTTCATGTCCCAGACATTTTGAATCCCTAATATCAGCTCATTTCGTCAAAAATTGCGATAGTTATTCAATTTTTTCGATTTTTTAAAATCGCTGATCTTTAGCCACGTTTTCCAATATCTTTGACTGGCTATTACTCGCGATTCCCTCGATGCAAAAATTTTTTAATTGGATTTTCAGGACCGCTTACGTGTCAAATTTTTTCATGTGATGGGTTTTTCAAAATTTGAAAATCGAGTTTTTAGAAAAATACCACTTTATGACCCAAAATTTCGACAATGCGAATCCGGTAAAAAGTGGGTAAAAATAAGATTATCATAAAATTTAATCTTGTTAGCAGAATCCAACGAAATAAAGTTTTGTGGTTACGACTTATAATGCATCCGCAACGAATTTTTTTAAACAATTTCGCTTTTTAGCCGGTTTTTGTCTAGTTTACACTATTTGCATCAAATCAATGCACAACTTGTTAGAAATCAGCTGAAATAGGAAATTGTTTGAAAATTCGTTGCTGGGCAATTTAAGCCGTAGCCACGAAAACTTTCTATCGTTAGATTCAGCTCCGATTAAACTTTATGATAATGCTATTTCTACCCACTTTTTACTGGATTCGCATTGTCGAAACTTTGGGCCAAAAAAGTGGTATTTTTCGAAAAAAATCGATTTTCAAATTTTGAAAAACCACATATATCACATGAAAGCTTACGCGTAAGCGGTCCTGAAAATCCAATTAAAAAATTTTTGCATTGAGTGAGTCGCGAGTAATAGCCAGTCAAAGTTGGAAAAGCGGCAAAAGATCAAAGGTTTTTGAAAAATCAAAAAAAAATTGAACCAACTACCGCAATTTTTTACAAAATGAGCTGATATTCGGGATTCAAAATGTGTAGGACATGGGCTAACTTTCCAACGAACGGCTAGTTCCTGGCTTCTACTGATCTTTCAAAACTTAAAAAATCGGCTTCTTTTGAAGAATTTTAATTTTTTAAAAATTTTTTTCAACCAAAAGAAAGTTCATGCCATGACGGTTCAGAAAATATACACATTGCCGCAGCAAAAATGCACCGGTAATTCAGTATAAACCAAAACAATTTCGCTCCCTACATTTTTTGGTCCAGACTTTAACTAAAGGTGTTCACAGCTATTTGATAGAGATATCGAGTATAATCGATGTCTCGAGAAAAAGACGATTTCTGCAAAAAATCCCGGAAATCTAAGACAGTCCGGAAAAAACTAGCATTGGTTTCCTGGAATTCATTAAAACAGAGTGGTTAGGTACACTATGATGTAAAAGTAAGTTCTATATGCCAAGCAAGTTTAGATGGGCATTAAAGGTTCAAAAGTTCATATTTCGGCACAATGAATCACTATCCTATGGTCAATTCACAATAAGTACTGAAACGGATAAACTTAAACGAAGTGGCTTACGGTAAGACTCTTTTCGGGCACATAATGTTATTTGGCGGCGTAAATCAAGATGGAATTTGACGAAACTTTCCGAAATACGTTCTTTTAGCGTTCTAACACCCTCCGCGCAATCCCGATTCAAAAATTGAGATTTCCGGTCAGAGTGGTTTTTCCCAATTTCTGAACGTTTCGCAGCTGCTATACAGCTA